>JAHWFP010104503.1:0-46744 GCA_023313725.1 Lithobius niger | reverse complement strand
GTGAGAAGCATAAAATTGGTATGGAGGCAACTTGAATCCCCCCCCCCCCCCCCCGCCTCGAGGGGAGGATGTACAACAAAAAAAACCATACTTTGGCTATGACTCCTTAACCATCAACGAACCAAAAGCATAATGTGAAGCAAAACTGTTCAACATACAATTCTGGACGAGAAAGGTGATATACCGGTACATCTTTTAGGTAAACGCAACCATTGAACCCTAAACTCGTATTTTAAGTTTACCCCTTAATTTGCACGCGTGCACCATTGTTCAATTGGTTGTCATAGTACTCTTCGGTTTCAAAGGGCTATTGTGAGCTTTCTAAAAGTCCGAAATGGACATTCTAAGGATTTTTTGAAAGGCGGGGGATCTATTTTTTCCCGTCAACCCTAATCGAAATTGTTTAACTTAGATAGGGACCGTCCTCCCTCTATTTAAAGGTGACCAGGTGTGGCGGATGCGTATGTGTATGGTGATTTTCGAATTGAAAGTGGTCTTGCGAGCTCTTTAATAGCCCGAAATGGACTTGCTTAGGATACTCTGAAAGGCGGGGACCTATTCTCTCCATCAGTCCTAACCGAAATTGTTTAACTTAGAAAGAGACCGTCATTTAAAGGTGACGGGATTATGGTGTTGCGGCGGAAGCGAATGGTGATTTTCGAAATTACGCCCTCTAATAGCCCGAAATGGACATATACTTAGGATATTTTGAAAGTGGGGATCAATTTTTCCATAAATCCTAACCGAAATTCTTTAACGTGGATATAAGGCAGCCCTACGTCTAATTAAGGGTAAAGAGGTAACGGCGTAGCACAAAAACATATGGTGATTTTCGAATTCAAAATGGTGTTGCGACCTCTTTAATAGCCCAAAATGGCCTGGCTTAGGATGTTATGAAAGGTGGGGATCTATTCTTTCCACGAATCCTAACCAAAATTGTTTAGCTTAGATGCAATTACAAATATGAACATTACGCGCCGCACCAATTACAGCTACAGCTTTTACGAGCGTAGAACGGTCCTTATCTAAGCTAAACAATTTCGGTTACGATTTGTGGAAAGACCAGATCCCCACTTTTCAAAATATCCTAAGCCTGTCCATTTCGGGCTGTTAGAGTGCCCGCAAGATAACTTTGAATTCGAAAATCACCATGTGGTTTCGCTGCTACGCCATTACCTCTTCACTTTTAAATGTGCATGGGACGATCCCTATCTAAGCTAAACAATTTCGGTTAGGATTGCTGGAACAAATATATGTGCACCTTTCAGGAGAGCCTAAGCATGTCCATTTCAGTGTATTAGAAAGCTCGGAAGAGCACTTTGAAACCGAAGGTTCCTGATAACAACCAATTGAACAGTGGTGCAAATTAAGGAGGGTAAACTAGAAATTAGACTTTTGTTGCTTTTACCTAGTAGATGTATATCACCTTTCTTGTCCGGAGTAATTGTGTGCTGAATGGTTTTGCTTCACATTATGCTTTTGACTAGTTGTGCCCGTGCGCATCCCTCCCCCCCCCCCCGCATCCCTCCAGGTGTTTGGTCTTTGGTTTTAAATTTATCAAACTGAAGACCGAACATGTGAATGGGTCCCACATATGCTCTCTCCCCCACAATTACTTTAACCCCTAATCCCCACACTCCTGCCCCGTCCCGGATTCGCATACATGTCCCCCCCTCCCCAATACATGCTTGCCCACCTCTCCTTCCCCGAAAACGTCGCCCCGTGACATTCTCCCTTTGGTTACTATTTTTATCTTGTAGCACTGTTTGGTTTTTATTTTAATAATCTGTTACAGTGCTTTTTTACTCCATTATCGCTTTGGTGCAGCCCCGGAAAAGTCGCTGGCATGTGTTTGACTGAAGGCTAAAAAAAAACCCTATACACTGAGAAATCCAGCATTCAGTAAGCAAGTAATCCTATGTTTAAGTTAATCCTTTGAAACAATTCACTTAGGTACCGCGCATTGCCCGCCACACACACTTGCCCTGGCACACTCTCCCCCACCCCCCGAAAACGCCACCCCGTGACATTTCTCCTTTGGTGCAGCCCCGAAAAAGTCGCATGCGTATGTTTGACTGAAGGCCAAAAAAAGCCCAGAGAAATCCAGCATTCAGTAAGCAAGTAACCCTATGTTTAAGTTAAAGGGTTAAAGGGTTTAACGAGCGTTAACCACTCCTGGTCATCTGCCCGAAGCCCTAAGGCCCTATGTCTGCAACATAGGCCCTATGTTTAAGTTAATCCTTTGAAACAATTCACCTCGGTACCATGCATTGCGACATTGTTGCAAGGAACGATTGTTACCGCCCATTTAAAAACAATTCAAATCCTTTCTAGAAGTGAGCATTTAGAAAATAAATGCGCCTTTCCATCGTATCAGGCTGCTAATTTCGAGTCCCATTAGGGACCAAGAAAAAATAAAGAACCAATCGTCGTTTGGTTTAAAGACTGGTTCAGTAGACACGGGTTGTATTTTTTTTTTTAGCTCAAACGCCGACAATGGCACAGTCCACGCGACTAAAACTTTGTTGGCCGTTTTGGTACCACAACAATACCAAAAAACGATCCAAAAAACTGTGCGGCAGGTCTGGTAAGTGGCTTCATCTCTTCAAAGACTTTGGAAAAAGTGTTATAACCCTAACTTGTAGTCCAAGGCAGTCAATAGACGGCGACATGGCAATTGTCCTACCAATAATTATCGTTCTTCTTTGCTTGATTGTACGACGGAATGGCGTGGCCGGTGACTTGGCCGCCTGCTCCGTATTATATATGTTGATTTGTTGACGGTTAAGGAGTTGTTGTTTTTTTTTGGCGGGGGAGGGTTAATCACCCCTCCCCCCACTTGCTATCATAGCCATTTTTTTCCTGTTACCCTTTATGTGCATCCATACCAAATTTCATACTTTTCACAGAAAGTGAAAAATTCAACCCTGTAGCCGTCCTACTATAATCTGCTTCTCTTCACAGTTCCGAGGAACGCAGCGTTTGCTATAAATCGTATAAAACTACGTGCTGAGAACAGGTAATGCAATACGATTTTTGTTTTTTAATATAGAACAGCGTTTGTATTCTTCTGTCATTATGGAACTATTCTGAAATCGTAAGTTTCAAAGTAATCGGCGTGACAAATCGAACGAGTAAAAATTTGGCAGTAGGTTTAAACTTTCGTTTTCGCTTGTTTTGCGATATTTACGTTAAATTTTACCTTCTGACTCTAAAGGTCTCTCCAGACAGAAGACAATTTCGTGCGAAGCGATGCGTTACTACGTGTCTACAAGGTCAAAATTGGTACAATCGTACGGTGGTTCATGTTGTGTTTAAGCACTAATATTTAAGTCTTTTTGCACCATACTGCGACACCGGGCAACCGCGAGCAGCCAGTCTGATTAGGACTTTCAAAGCCTCTCCAGACAGAAGACAATTTCGTGCGAAGCAATGCGTTACTACGTGCCTACAAGGTCAAAATTGATGTAATCGTATGGTTGATGTTGTGTTTAAGCACTAATATTGAAGTCTTTATTGCACCATACTGCGACACCAGGCAACCGCGAACAACCAGTCTGGTTAGGACTTTAGGTAGGTTTCAGACGGACCACAAAACGCTCAGCAAACCGCAGACGCACAAATCGTAGACGCAAATCGCAATCTTTGGCGTTTGTGGAACGTTTGTGGCGTAAAAATCGCAATCAGTGGCACATCAGGTAAAATGTATGGGATCTAACCGGTGTTGTTTTCACACGCAGTGGCGAGTTTCTGCGTTTGTCGGTAGGTCTCTCTGTATCAAATCGCGCTGTGTGAATGGGACCGTCGATTCAGACGCGTTTGTGGCGCGATTTTTTCAGCGATTCAATCGCGCGTTTTGTGGTCCGTCTGCAACCGCCCTAAGGCTACCGACACACGATTTGATTGTAATTAGTAAAATTGTTTTAAGCATGTATTGGATTCGTAACATTTATAATTGGATTGAATCCGCCGTTATTCGGCTTTGCACCTAACGGTAATTATTCGGAAAAGCTGCTTTTCACGATATCGACTTTCTTTTTTTACGTTGGCCTCGTCTTTTTAGTCTTCTGTACGCCGTAACCGGCGAGAAGACTATTGCAACGACTTTGTCCGTCCGTCCGTCCGTCGCTTTTTTCAACTTGGCAACAGTACCAGATATTGACGACCATTGTTTACAACGTCCATTGTTTAATAGACTGCTTCGACGTAACTGGCTGTTGCAGACATAGGGCCTTAGGGCTTCGGGCAGATGACCAGGAGTGGTTAACGCTCGTTAAACCCTTTAAACCCTTTTTTTTCGACGTAACTACGGCCTTGCAGTGCTGGAAACACCGGTTCTCGTCAGTTCCCCGAAGTTAAGCAGCATTGGGCTGGATTGATACTTGGGTGGGTGACCGCCTGGGAATCTGGCTGTTGCAGACATAGGGCCTTAGGGCTTCGGGCAGATGACCAGGAGTGGTTAACGCTCGTTAAATCCTTTGTTTTTCGACGTAACTAAATTAAATAATAACAGCAGTTGTAGTGCATGATAGAGGTGTGTGCCTCAACATTGGAAGTGGAGGAACTGCACAGAAGGCCAGTGCGACTAGGCAGTCGCTGTAGCCCCTTGTTTTTTTTTTCCGGCTTTCATCCACATTTATTTTGCTTTCGTTCATTGTTATACTCTGCGCAATACAAAACTGGAAGAAAGCAAAATGAAAATGAACGAAAGCAAAATAAAAAATGAACGGAAGCAAAGTGAAAAAGCTGTAATTCGCCTATACCTGTTGAGTGTTGAATCCTTAGATCGTTATCGGCTCAAAAAATCATAACGAAAACGTGCGCAAACGCTTTAAACGCTACTCACAGTCATATGAGGACGCGGCCATACAGCGAGATGAGAGCGAATCAAGAAAACCTGATTTTGACCAGAACATTAGTAAACGGAAATTAGCTCCGTTTATCGATTTTGTGGCCAGAATCACCATCTGCAGTGGCGTATAAATCTCTGATTACATCGAGAGTTATGTAATCAGAGATTCCGATTACAAATCTCGATGTATACATTAGTGCGCGCAATGCCCGCCCCAGCAGACGGTGTTTCAGAATATTTGTAAGAAAGAAATATACAGAAGTACCAGTTTGTATCTATGAAATTATCCTGGGAATCAGATAATTTCCGTTTACTAAGGTTCTAGTCGAAATCACGTTTTCTTGTTACGCTCTTATCAAGCAGTATGGCGGCGGCTTCAGTTTGGCTGTGAGTAACGTTTTGACATGGTTTAATAAGTATTTTAAAAATATAAATATTCGTTGGCGTACGTTTCAGTTATGATTTTCTGAACTGTAACGACGTGAGGATTGAACAGGTAAAGTGAATTAAGCCGATAGTGTGAGAAATAATTATTCCGAATAAATTACCAACCTAACAACTTGTCACGGTCCGTGTGGGTCGTTACATTGCCACTAATTTCGAATATTATTTTCCAAATTACGGTACCTCATTTCCAAGCTGTGAGACGAGTGGCGAAACACCGTGCAACTGGGGGGTCGTACTCTTACAGTCGCAATGGTCCCAACGTAACGTCACAGAAGGTTTACTAGTACAAATAACGCACACCGCTTGACAAGGACTGCAGATGCACAGACAACATGGCGCTGGAAAACGTGGCTTAAGCCGACCCACATTGGAGTTCAAAGATGCCGGCAAATCAACATTGCACAGTCGCAAACTGACAAAACAATTCGTGGTATTTTTACAAAACGCATATGGCAAATTAATGCTAGCAAATTCGCTCTCCCTCGTTCTCATTATTGTGGTTCGCCGGCAATTTTTAAGCTGGGCGATCGCACGTATGGTGGCTTTTTGGGACACATAATATAATATAATAATAAAATCTTTGGCCACAATTGTGGCAAAGTAGTTGGAAGGGGAGAGTATCCTACTAACACCAATCCTAAAGCTAAAAATCTAGTCGGTCACCATGCAACCCCCGCAACCGTCCAACGCACCCCGGCTGCTTCAAGAAACGTTCAAACGAGAGCCCACACAAAACGCGCTTACAGGCCTCGGCGGAGTTTGCAGAGACTGCTTGCTCCGGAAGGGAGGTCCAGATTGGGGTAACCATAACAGATAAAAAGATTTCCTTACAGTCACAACTAACCCTTGGAACCCCCTGTTTCAGGGAGTGGCCTCGGGTGGAGTGACGGTGCTAAATTCGAAGAATGGCAGGACAACATTTGTGTGTTCGTGGAGAATTTTGAAAACCAACGTAAGATCCGATCTCAAACGTTGAAGTTCAAGAGATTCAAGACCTGCTTTCTGCAAGTGTGCACAGTAGGACACCTCTCACATTCTCGGCTAGCTCTTCGTGAAACGTCGCTGCATCAACTCAACAAGACCAATGTCCTTCAGGAGGTATGATGACCACACAGGCCTTGCATATTCCAACAATGGCCTGACAAAGACCTTATAAGCCCAGTTGTGACATTACCTTTTTGCTACACACGCAAAACTTCCTACTGGTGAGGACGCAGTTTATCATATATCGTCCTAGGATTTTCTATTTTTGATCCGGTGTTGAAATGCCGAAGTTCTGATTTCATCAAAGTTTTGTGTATTTAGAAAAAAGTTGGTGTTTGTCCCAAACACGCGTTTCTTTCCATTTACCCTCCAAACTCGTGGACGCTTGCCGAATGTTGCTTTCTGTAGGAATATGCTCCTCCCGTAACGAAGTGAGTATATTACTCCAAGGTACAACTGGTACCACTGAGATACTTACAGCTGACCTAGATTTTTTCAAACGTAAATCTGAACCGTTGCTGATTTGGAACGTTGGCGTGCTCCTATCCAAAGCCATAGTGCCAGGAGGCGTGGGGACAGTTTTTCTAATGTATTCCAAACATAAATTCCTAAGATCTTTAACATGCTACGATCGCCATGAACACGATGCTTCACAGGGTCTTTCTCTTCCTGAAAATGTTAAGGGTGGCTGCTGAAACGTCAGACTCGAACCAGTGACTTCTCGCATGTGAGATAGTAGTACAAACAGGGTCAAGGTAATTTTGTTGTTAGACATTTTCTTGCGGAACATTTTGGTGCAGGACATCTTGGTGTACGCAAGTTTTCGTGCATTAATACCAAAACACCAAAAAACGGTGGCGTAGTCCTGCAATGTCCTCCTCAACTTCCCTGCTGCGCTCGTGCTCTGTGCTCGCTGCGGCTATGCATACATCACAGAAATAATCACAAATTCCACCAAAATAGATTATAGATTATTAAAAAAATTATTTATGTAAAGAAGTATGTCTTGGTAATGCGCCAAGTTTGTTGATTAATCTAGAAAAGTGCTAGGGTGGCGCTGTAAAGTAGATGAGATTAATTGTGATTGAATGAGCAATTCCAGCTTAACTGCGTAGATTAAAATTAACATCGGGAGGAACATTTGAAGGGGGATGCGCTAACTGAGTGAGCGAAGCGAACGCAAATCAGCATTTGTTAGCCAGTGTACACAAAAATGCGATTGGAGAAACTTAAGCATGTGAAGCACGGACATACACTAAATCAAACCATGTCAATTTGGCTGATGTAACGGCTAATTGGGCAATGGCAAATGTGAAAATTTATTACACAATAAATTCCTCAAAAAAAAAAGGGTAGCGATGAAGATAAGATGGTGTGATCTTATGTATATTCACAGTCCAATGAAAGTTGTAATACCCACCCAAAACCAAAACTGGTATAAGAGAAGCCAACAAGTTCCCCAGGTCGGGCTTTTAAAGTAGTGATATCTTTCAACCAGGGAGTACCGCCAAGGTTAATCCTACTAGCTAAGATAATCGCACCGAATAATACTTTGAGCGGTAATTGAAAAGTTGAAGATTGCTACCGCTAGTAGCAATGTTCTAGTTTTCATTTAACTTCCGAACTATTAGTCGGTGTGACTAACTTAGTTAAAAGGAAAAAGCTTGGCGGCATTTCCCTGGTTGGATGATATCACTACTTTCAAAGGCCGACCCTTTTTTAGAAACTTGTCGGGTTTTTTAATTCTCATATGGTAGACAGACACCAACCAGAACAATTCACTAAGGAAAGTTGCCAATCTAAATTTCGGCAGACAGGCAAAGCGTCGTGTGAGGTAGTGCTTTTTTACAAAATGGCGGTTGCAGATAGAAGCACGTGTCCCTGAAGTGGCGCGTAAATGCCGAATTATTGTTGACACCATTGTTTGTATACGCATCCAACAGTTTTCAGTAACATGCTTAAGTGTTATACGCTCGTTGTTTCAGTTCTGTAACTGTCACAATGCATTGTATTGCATAGAAGCGGCTACTGCCTCTTGTAAGGCTACTGTCTTCCACCTTTAGGCTTCTCACGCGTCTGCCTTGGTTTCTTTGGCCCTCTATTGCTTCTTACGTGCGACTTTGTGTTGGTAGGCTTGTGCACAGTGGGAACTAAGCTGCTGCATATTTTTTCTGCATGTCTGCTCACTCAACAATGTATTTTTCTGGCTGCAGCAAAGTATAGAGCAGTGACACTGCCGCCATATTGGCACCAGTATGGGTTTTGGAGGGCATAACTATAAGGTGCACTACATAAAAATGGAGGGAAAAACAACGGAAGAGCGGATTTCTTAGGCTTAAAATAACGTTGTTTTCTCCAACAACAAAAATCGCGCGTTTTACGTCTAAGAAATCACTCTTCATAGCATCGGCTTCAGTATGACGCCCTTCTGTTTCTCTCCGCAGTGCCCCTAGCAGCTAACCCATTAAGGCTCCAGCATAGAGTTATACACTATAATACTACGTTGTGTCACTGCCCTATAGTTTGTTCTACATTGTGTTTGGAGGAAACTGACTCTATGAAGCCACGTTTCCTTCCACCACGAGTGCAAAAACACGTAAATTTCTCACTCGTAGACTATCAGTCACTGTGTAGACTCCAAGTGTGAGCTTTCCACATGTTTTTGCACTCATAGTGCAAAGAATCGTGATGTCATAACAGTCAGTTTCCTGCACACAATGTGGAACAAAGTATAGTCATGTGACACAGTGATAGTGCCAGGATATTTGCACTTGACTGATGCAGAGTCACAGCAACAGCAGACATGTTGCATTGGTGGTACGGGTGTGGTATGAAGTGTGTGGTTATAATAACCCTAGTTGTATCGACTGTACTGTACTCGTTGTAAGGCTGTATTAGTAGCTAGTTGACGGGCGTACGGCTTTGGGCCAAGGCTCGGAATAGAATCAATAAACGACTCACAAAAACAACAAATTCCGCTAAGAGACTGCGAGTCTTTCATTGCAACAAAAAGCAGATCGAGAGCACAAGGTCCAATCAAGCAGGAAAAAGGTAAGGTTAAAGGGTTTTCACCTTTTTGTACCCCTCTGCACTCCTTTCTTGGATTTTAACCTTTTTCTGCCCCTCTTTTTGCACCACTTTTTACCGGTTTTTTTATACCTTTTTTGGCCTTTTTACACCATCGTTCCAGCAAACGTACGGCATTTTTTTTTGCAAAAAAAAAGCGCTATGCCATGAGGGCAAAGGCTTGGTCTCACTGTGTGCACGTCCCTGCCACTGTGTATTAACATAAGCCTTGCTATGAATGGTCTCTGCAGAAAGCCATCCCACGCTCTTCCCACTCAAATGTTTCCTTCCCCGTGTACACTCGTGTGTGCCGTATATCTGTTGACCTCACCACAACGCCTCACGTTGATACTTTTCCCGCTGATGTGTACAAACGTGTGTCTTGCCTAGTACCTACGAATGGTTTCTGCAGAAATCCATCCCTGACGTTTTACATTTAAACTGTTTGTTTCCATTGTTTGCAATCGGGTATTGTAAAACAGCCACTTTTGGGCTGTACGCCTCACCACGCTCTTTACGTACATTTAAAATGGTTTCTTCTTCCTATAAATAAGCAGGTGTCTTGCTACTGAATAGCCATCTTCACATTCTTCTCATCCATATTGTTTCTTTCAAATATGCACAATCGTGCTACCAAAAATCATTCTGAACCAAGCCATGCACTGTGGTGTTCAAACGGTTGGTTTTTACTATGTCCAACAGCTTTCTAGCAAAAAGCCTAGCCACTATCAAAATCGAAAATAGCAAACGATGTTTTTTGCGAATAATACTAGAATTTGAAGTCGGGGTTGCTAGATGTTCTCAGAGCTAAAGCAGCATGCAGACTCAACGCTGTAGACCGTTTCGTCTGAGCAGACTGCTCTTGAGTTTGGCATTAAACATGCCATAACACGATTTTCTGAACTACCAAAAATACCAGTAAAAAAGAAGATTACACTCTGGAAAATCTAAAGAATCGCTTCCCAAGGATACAGCATATTTGAACTGCCTGTCTCCAGTTCAAGTTGCTTCAATGAGTTTGCTGTTATGATGTTTTATTAAAGTGGTACTATCACTGATTGAAAGTAGGCAGAATTTGACAACAATTAGCGTGTCTAGTACTAACTAACACTTGCTTGCATCGAGCGAAGGAATCCACAATATTTTTTTTTACGAAACAGACAAGCCACGAGCCTTCTGAATTATTGAGTAAAAATTTGACATGTTCTCAGGGAACCTGAGAACAAGCTGTATAGTTTAACAATATCACGACGGCCGCTAGATGGTGCCAGAGTATTTGCGAACGTTTCCAATTGGTGGTGGAGCCACTTTAAATTGTGTTCAAAACACAATGTCTGTATGGCATGATTTCTTACACGTGTGGTACTCCGCCAAACACCTTTGCTGAAATGCCCATTTTTTTAAATTTCTGCACAATCCGTCGGTTTGGATCTTGCATTCACATTGCCGGCATCGGCACCTGTAGCTTACCAATAGCTTATAATTACGGCATACAGAACCAGTTGGATTACAGGTACAGTACCTCTAATAACCACTTCCTTAAATAAATCTTATGATAGAACCATTACTTTGAATGAATAAAACATTTTATTTACAGTGAGTGTGCAATTGATAATTTATCACAACAGGCATAAAAGTAACTTCTGGCAGAAAACTAATTAGTATGTGCATTTGATTAACAAAGCCATGTTTCATTTAATGAACAGTTGTTTACTGCACAAATGGATGTGTGTGAAACAGAATGAGCTGCTGTTGGGGTGAGCTTTAGACTAGACAAGTAGAGTTATAAGGTGGTATTACTGCCATCTCCGGAACGTTTCTCACTAATGCAGTGCTAAAGTGTTTCCATAAAAATACAGCCAAGCTTTCCCATGTAGTTGCGCAGCGAATAAGTCACTATGTTTACATGACAACTTGAAAGTGCTTCAGAGGGATGAAATCTAGGAGGAAAAAAGTCCATGGAGAAAAAAAATCTGGTGAAAAAGGCCAGGAAATAAATTCTGTGAAGACCATGAAATATTAATGAAGATTAAAGATCTTTTCTTAGAAATACAAGTTTTCAAATTCTTGCTTGTTTTCGTGAAAAGCTGAGTCGCTTATAGTTAGGTGCTTCGTCTTTTTCTGGAATCAATCCTAGTTCTATCAGCATGTTGAGTTAAAAAAGAAAAAGAAAAGAAATCAGTTTGGCATTTCAGTTATTTTGTCATGTTGCTGCTAATGTAGGTTACGTTCGGTTGGGGTAGTTTTCTTGGCTCTAATTTCCCCAGGCAGGGAACAATTTCCTTAACGTTTTTTTTCCTTCTCAAATTCCCAACTGTGTGTCTGTTTACAACTGGTGAAAATGTGAGTGAATTAATATATATGAGTGAACCATGTGAGTGAATAGATGCTATCTACATTTTTTTTATGCTGGTGACGGGTGATTCTGTTAAAATTTACACTTTTTTGTAGTCTTTGCGTGGTGCAGTTATCGTATCGTTAGTCTGAACGGGTTTCAAGTCATGCTACTTTCGAAGGAAATTTGAAAACCACAGTCGATCCCGACGCAATTTGTTGTCCTTTGTGAATGACGGCTGTCGTGACGTTGCCTTGGCGCCATCTAAATTTTAAAAAAGAAAAAAAAGACCACTTAAATGTCATGTTTATTTACACAGGGCCCCTTACTAATGGCTAATCCCAAGGACAACTGAGGTAAAAGCGGCATCCATTGCTTCTATCTCAGTTGGCCTTGCTAATCCCGTATGGATAATGCGCACTTGTGCCATTAGATGGCGCTAAACTACAATAGAGGTTTTACCCTCTTTTTCGAAGCAAGCAATGCGACAAAATAGGAACCTAAAGTAAAGAAAATCAATTATGTAGCCTTGCTTCCTACGATTTGAGTGTGGTAAGACTATACTTATTTGATATTGTCTGCTTAAATAAGTCAGCAGCTAATGAAACGAGCCCCAGGGGAAAAAGGATAGGGGGTGAGGGCCCTCTTCTTCATATTTTCCTTCAAACATTTATCAAAAGGTTCGAAATATGAGTGGCACCACCTCTTACGAATTACCACAACTACTTAAAATTCGTAATTTATCAAGCAGTTCATAAATTTTACTATGTGGTGCCACTTATTTTTCGAATGTTTCGTTAAAAACTACTTCTTTACTAAATAGTTTTCACACACATAAAAAGAATAAGTTAAACTACGGGTTTGATTTCACATTTTTTTAAATCCATATTTCGTCCTGGAGGCATATAACTTTTTTTACATGGACGTACCAGATCCCAAGAAAATGATGATTTTCAATTTTCCGTATATTTCCACATTTCCTGCCACGCTTGCGCTGTCGCGCTCGCTGCGGCTAATTATATAACCTCAGAAACCCGCACCCAAAAACTTGTGCGGGCAACCGAAATCTGGCCGTCCAAATACGTGATCGGAATAACGCCTTAGATCCGACGACGCCTCGGATCTGGACGGTCCGTGTAAAAAAAGTTATTTGCCTCCTGAAGCTCGTTTTAAAGATACAGAATGAATGCTCCACACATTTTCGTCGTCGTTCAGCACCATCTAGAGGCGCATAATGCCCATCACCTAAGGATTTTCCAAGGCCATCTGCGATAGATAGTGCTTTCCTCGTTTCACTTAAAACTGCATGAGGAACGCAGTTTCAATCTCAGCTCGCCTTGGTAATGGCTGTTGCCTGAAGGCTCATATTTTGAACTGCACCTCGGTGTCCAAGGAAAGCTTACGGTTGCTCAAAAGACAGGGAAAGCTTAAGGTGGTGACCTAATGCGCTGGGTCGCATTGAACCTCGACCTAATTGGATCTGGCCACCAACGTTTTGATTTGATGGAATTGGATAGCTCATATTGGAGCGGACAAATTTTGAGGTTTCTTTAGATATAGATCTTACTTGAGGCAGATTCAAATAAGAACTTGCTTCAACACCCAAAGTCACACCTAAAACTTTCAGTCTTTAATATAAAAACGGACATACGAAAAAGTGGTGAAATGTTGGCCAATTGATGCAGGTGTAATTATTGCTTGTCTTCACACAAAAAAGAAATACAAATATTAAATCTTTACAATCTTTGTTATAAAGATCACGATCTTCATTGACAAGGACCTCGCTATCGTTTAGACATACTTCTTCGTTTCTTCACAGAACGTGTTTTTAGCTCTAGGACTGGTGTTCCTAGTGTGGTGGTCCACTCCCCGTCAGTGAATTCCTTTAAGTCTCGTTATTATTTTTCTTTATTCCTTAGCTGTCGAAGGTTCGGATGGGTGGATGCTATGTTGTCTGGCTAGACTATAGTTTGTTCCACATTATGTTTTCAGAAAACTGACTGTATGATCCCACGTTTCCTGCCGCTATGAGTACAAAAAAACACGTAAATATTCCACTCGTAGACTGCAACAGTAACTGTGTAGACTCTACAAGTGTGATATTCACATGTTTTTGCAATCGTAGTGAAGGAAACGTGGCATCATACAGTCACTTTTCTGAAAGCATAATGTGGAACAAACTATAGTACTTTCCTTCTCTATTCTATTCTAGTCTATTCTATAAAACGAAAACCAAGGTGCTGATGAGGTTTGGTGGCATTCTCTGTGTGTTTTTTACTGTAAATTTTACGACATGCGTTGGTAACGTTTCGTTATGTTCTCTGATTTTTACTGTTAACTCTTTAATGCCCATATCAAACTAGATGCATTTTTTTAACTCTTGGGTCGGTCGCGGGATTCGAACCGGCATTCACTTGGTTTGGAGACGAGGAACGCTGACCAATGGGCTGTTGCTGCTCGCTTTGCGCATTGGGACTTAGGTGTTTGCCATTCAGTAATCGCCCACGTTCAGTTGCCGTTCACATTATGTTTTTTATTGTAAATATTACGAAACGGTCTTCGTTTTATAAGAAGAGTTTAATATTTTTTACTGCTTATGTGCGTCAAGGCAAGCCATTACTAAACTTTAACACAAAAGGCCACGTCAGGCATATGGTAATAAAAAGAGAGCATGTGACGTTTCACCCCATTTTGCGGACGACGTCAGAGGAATTGGTACCCAATAAAACACACAATAAAACCACCTGACATGGCTTAAATACTTAACCCCAACGTCACAGCCCTACCCATTCAATCCCCAACAGAGAATGGCTCAACATTTGCACACTCAAAACTACAACTAATAATTCCCACAATCCCATGCGAAATGGAGGAACTACAGAAAATATTCAACACTCTCTTTCTCTCTTTAATATCACCAATAAAACACGGAGGGAGGGGGGCCCCACGGATTGGCAAGTCAGCAGCAATAGCGATAGTGTCATGTTAACTTTATAGGCCCAGTTCCCAGACTCATGATGGCACACGAATATTTTCGTCATTATTGCAACTCAGTTGTCACCCTCAGCTGTTCTCAATGTTGGCCCCATTTTCTTTCTTCATTTATTATCAATATTCACAGCTAAATTTGTTTCTTTAACCATGTTGCAGCCTAGTGTATATTTACCCAAGTTTGGAGGTCTTTAGTTCACGCACCAGTTTGCGGTAACGCATTTCCATGCGACAGGTTAATAACAATGGTGATATTGTCGAATTACCATTGGTCCAGTGTACTGGATGGCCAATCCAAACACCATGGTTCAGTGCCCGGCCTTACAATGATTTTACGATTGTGCCATCTCACTGCTTCCTAGCTTTGAAAGTGCGCGAGTCCATGATCAGCTAGTCAGATTCTTCAGATTCCCACTACTCTTACCACCACGACCAATAATTGATATAGATTTTAGTGTTCCTAACTAAAATTCACCTTTAAATAATATTAGTGTTCATAAGCAAGAGCCATCTTTCGAGACTTACGTTTCATTGATGATGTCCATGGGTTCTATTGTCACTCCCCTTACGTAAATATATCGATTGAAGAGTAGACGAAGGTAACTACTGGAAACCCATTTGAAACTCATTTGTTCAACTGAATCCAACAATCTCGGACTGGCAATTACGAAGCTGTAGTTGGAACCAGCTCTGAAAGTTACGGAACTGAAATAGAAAACAAAGTTAATCACTAGGTAAACTTTGCTACATGTTAGTGATACAACCTAACATAATAATAATAATAAAGTTTGCCGCTACAAAACAAGCAATAGGATAAACAAGGACCTTTGGGGTCACTGACTGCCAGCCTAAAGGTAAAAATGTTTTAAAAAATCGAAGGAAGGAAGTTGGTGGGATATGAGGAAGCCTGGTCAAGTAAGACATGATCCATGAAATGTCAGGCGACGAAGTTTGGTCTCTTTAGGAAGCGAACAAGTGTAGCTGTGCCTAAGCCGCGTCGGAAAGCAGAAACATTCGCGCTTGATATTGTCGTCTCTGGAAGGGAGTTCCATGCTGGAATCAACCTCACAGCAAAAAAACTCCGTCTACACTCCATCCTAGCGAAAGGAAATGATAATTTCATAGAGTGGCCCTGGGTTGATATCACCGTACAAAAATCAAACAGTGGCATATTGGTCCCTATGAGACCACGGAGAATTTGGAAAGTAAGCACCAAGTCTGCCTTAAGTCTACGGATTTCAAGGGAGTCAAGACCTAGTCTCTTAAGACGGAGCTCTCTGCGACCAGGTAGACTTTTTGTGAAATCGTTTTGTGACATCGTCTTGGTTCGAAGACCAACGTCCTGACCACCCAGCTGTGCTTTGCTCGCTTCTCTTGGGTTTTAAGGGAACCATTGTGAAGCTTGCCTTACCTCCTTGGGCTTTCCTTTTGTGTGTGTGGATGTGCTGGACACTTGAGGGGTTTAAACCAAAATTTAAAAAAACAGATACTTTAGTGTTTGTTTCTTGATACTTGTAAACCCTTTCCGTGCCAAGATATCTTGAGGGATCTATTTTTAATGTGTGCATAAGTTGGTAGCGTGATTCGATCTCAGGTCCTCTTGGATTGTACAACAAGGCCCCGACCATTGGGCTGTGAGAAATTTGGGAACCCTCATGAAGCTCGCTTTTCATTCTTGGATTTATTGATTTTTTACCCGTTATGTGGCAGATGAGGTGTTTTATTTTGTCTACCTCGAAATTACCACCATTTTTAGGGAAGAATGAATTAGAAAAGATTGGAAATAGACATTTTATTTGGCACACCTCATCAACTGATCAAGTAAGTCCCCAGAGACAAAACTTCGTTTTCTCAATTCTGCAGGAGTTTTGTTGGTGAACAGTTTTGTCGGTGTTTTAGTACAATGTGCTATGTGATTAATTAAATGGATTGTGGTGCGAAATGTGGTCAAACGTAAAGGCTGGCCGACACCTACCCAAATTTATTTATGATTTTACCCTGCGGATGAAATCCGTATGAAAGGTGCATGTCAAGGTGCAGGAAAACGTTTCGATTTCACTCTGATTTCTTTAGAATATGCTAGCTTACAGGGCTTACAGAGAAAACCCCTCCCCCTCCACACACATTACAAACGTACTAAAATTACACAAATAAGCACAATGGTCCCACAATGTAAATAGAGCGGGGCACCCTTGGAACAACCTCTCTTCCGGGCTGGTTACTGCAACTAGTGTTTTTAACGGGGCCTAAAAAAAAACGGATCTTTCTGCCTTCCTAAAATGTTTCTAGGTGTTTTGAAGTGTTCCTTTTTGCGTCTTATGCTTATTGTTCTTGTTTTATTTTTTTTTATGTACTGTTTTCAATATTTCGGGCCAGAAATTAGTGGACTGATCATCCCTTTCTATTTCCCATAGCAACCTACTTTGTGCAATAAATTTCGTATTATTATTATTATGTTTCGGTATCCAATTGATCCTGTTGTCAAGTGCTTTAAAAAGTGAGGAAAAAATCACATGTCAAAGGCAAGGAACACTATAATTAAAAAGTTTTAAAAGTAAAAATGTTTAAAACATAAAGGCGAATGTTTAGCAGCCTGACCAGAACAGATAGCAAAAACAAGGTCGGGTGGGGGTCGGGTTGGAATCTTGTTTTAGCTACCTGTTCTGGCTATGCTGCTAAACATTCACCTTTATGTTTTAAAAAATTTTACTTTTTAAACTTTATAATTATAGTGTTCCTTCCCTTTGACATGTGATTTTTTCCCCCACTTTTTAAAGCACTTGACAACAGGATGAATTGAATCTCAAAACATTGTGCAACCATTGTGTTTATTTGTGCAATTTTAGTAGGCTTTACTCTTTTTATATCCTCCTATTGCTTTCAGCTAAAATACACACACATTACAGGAGGCCCTTGTTAAAAATAAATTAGGGAGGGGAGTTTGAAATGAATTTTCATGAAAACTGCATCTTGAAAACGTTTCAAATTCACGTAGATTAAAAAAAAAAAACGCTACCTTGCAGCGATTGCCGAGGCCCTTGCAGCACATTCCCGGGTAAGCCCGACCCTGTGTCTGCCAATCCTTATATTTAGTAGATTTATTATAAAACTCATTTAGGTGTACAAGAGGTAGTTAACTTACTTCGCATTCAGCTGCTTTTCTTCAAGACAGGACTGAGAATCTTGGAGTGTAACATATAAAGTTCCATCCTCATCCGACTGATCCCTGGTCTGCTCAATCTGTATGTGGATAACGTAGTGGTAGACTGAAATGTAATAGTACTTATTGTTACTTCAAAGTAGACAATGTTGTATGTATGATATAGTTGGCCTTCTCTTAATGGTCTTTGCAGATACAAGGGTTGGCCTAAATATTGCATAGTGTATTCCCGACAATCAACTAATTATTGATGTTAAAATGTCAAATACAGGCATGGACACCACCATTGTGAAATTTCCATATGGGGTCATTTAACTAATTTATGTGTTAGCCTTTAGGCAGCTGCAATAATTCAGTTTGCTGCAATAATTTCGCAAAATGACCGATTTTGACGTTCAAATACACCATTGAACCGTTTCTTCGAGAGCTTTTGAATGGTGCTCTTCTCGAGATGGTAGGTTGGGTCGTTCTCGAGTTGTTTATAAAAAAAACAATAGACAAAGGGTCTTGAAAAAAAGTTCTTGCAAGAAACTTGTTCACGAACCCAAATAGGCCCAACTGAAAAGTTTGCTCAATGCACAACTCCACAGTGATACCCTACCTGAAGACCACAGACACCCTCCCTCGCCACACAAACCGTTTTTTTTTTTTTGTAAAAAGCTTGTAACAGACCGGCTGAAAATATTCCGCTTCCGGGATCACGCGACTTTGAATTACCAAGAGTACTGTTAAATTAAGGAATTACCCACTAAGACTGTGCTACCCTCCGGCCAATCTTCCTGGACTTTAGGTTTTCGTAGAGGTGAGCTTTCTATAGACCTGGACTATCCTATATTGGACCGTGGGTGTGCAGATTACTGAGGCTTTTGGTCACAAAATCCAAAATCCTCGATTATCCGAATACCCTCAGTCCAATTAGTTAGAATAATCATTAATTTGCAAACGGATTACAAGCATATTCTGATTTGACATGCTTTCAAAAACTTATAAAACAAGCTCAAACTTTTTAAGAAGTGGAACTGGGGGAAGAATGGTGCCATTATTTTTTATCATTTAAATGAATTTTTAATTTTGCCCCCAAAAATAAATAAAATCCCGTCTTTCTTCTCCAATTCCTCTTTAATAAAATAATGATATATAGGTTTGTTGCAGACACAACCGGAATGGCAAGGACCTGGTGGTCACTAACTGCCATCCGAAGTTAAAATTAATAACATAATATAAATTACAAAAGTTAAACAGTTTAAATGTTTAAAACGAAAACGATGGCTCGGCTGCAGACGAAGGGTTGATGGTAATGGGTCGGGGTCACGAATGCCTTACCACCAAGGTTAGACCTACCAGGGACACAATGGTCCCCGATGGCATCGTCAAACGAGAAGGACGAGTGAGGGGGAAAATCCAGGTATATATCATTGTCAATATTTTTAAAAAAATAATAAAGTAATAAAGTAATACTTCATAATTTAAAGCTTGGCCAAAACCAATTGTCAATCTTAATGAAAATAATAAAAGTAATAATATATAATATTAAATCAATAAATAAAATGGTAATTACCACCATTTATGGGATGGTTGCCGGAGGGGCGTGAGGTGCTAACACCGGGACTTCAAAATGTAACTCTTTTACAATTACTGCGCCCTCTTCAAGAAGCGATTAAAGGACTGTTTATTTATCATTCTACGAAATTCAATCTTGTTCTGATCACCTACTCCAATAATACCTAACAGTCATCCAATATGGCAGCTTCCTTGTGAACAGCTTCTGCAGTTCATGTTTTTTTAACTTTCGAAAATAAGCTAATTAATACACACTATTAACTGTAAGGTAACTTGCTAATACTCGTTAAAGTCAAAGTGCTTAAAGTGGTTTTTTTTTAAATCAGTTAGTTAAACCTTCCCCTAACTACTAAAAGAACTCGTTTTTGGTTTACTAATCGAATTATGTTAATTGTTTGTTCAAGTCCATTCCATTAATTTAAAGTCACTTACCACTGAGGTTTGGTGCTTCTCCTGTCGAGAGATACAACTGCTTGGGCTGAGCAGACGACCTGGCCATAGCACTTCGATTGCCGCAGCTCTTATAAGAAAAGTAACCCATTCTAACGCAACGGTTTCCGTCTTGACCACAGGAAGAGCAAGTCCCATTGAGGTAGTTTTCATAGTTAGCACATTCGTGAGCCAAGAACTGGCAATCAGGGGAAAGGGAGTCTATGAAGTATTGGATGGCCTTGGCGTGGCTACATGCCACTAGATGTCGCCGAGCTGAAAACAGACAAACGGTAGTGGTTAGTTGATGAAGATGTGGACCACAAAGCTATTCCTCCAATTCCAAAGCAGTTGACTTCAGAAGAAGAGCAAGATTCTTCAAATCCATGAGAAAACTATAGCAATAATAAGTATTAATATATTAAGGAAAATTAGAAATTAGCCAACAGCGAAAATCATTCACTAGAAATAACGTAGTTCAGTAAGCCACCTACCTTTATGCGCTAACGTTTCGTCGGAGTGGCATGACCCGAATTCGAAATGGCTACCCGGTTTGCCCCCAGATCACTTGCATAGCGCCTTAATCGCTATGGCCACATCCTCCACTGGCATAAAGATAACTCACTGAACCCGTTATTAAGTTCACAACCGTGACCAGGACTCCATTCGACCGAAATTTGCTCAGCCATAGGCAATGGAGAGGGAAGACAAATCATACACTTATACCATAGCGATTAAGGCGCTATGCAAGTGATCTGGGGGCGAACTGGGAAGCCGGTTCGAATCCGGGTCATGCCACTCCGACGAAACGTAAGTGCATAAACGTGGCTTACTGAACTACGTTATTTCTAGTGTACGATTTTCGCTGTTGGTTAATTTCCAATTTTCCTTAATATTATTTCCAGAGATTTATGTCTATTTAAGTATTAAAATTAGTGGACATTACAACTGAGCAGTGGTTAAAGTTAGAAACACGAATGTTGACAATCTTTTAAAATCTGCGTCATTGTCACAACCAGAAGAAGGCAACCAATTTTGAGATCTAGTATATGTCATGTCGCTGCACTACCTATAATGCAACATATGTCGTTGCTTTAGGAGGTTTTCGGGAATAAAAACTTGATTCATACCTCTGAACAGTAAATGTTACTCATATTCTGACGTCATGAGCAGTTTTCAGACCAGTTTTTCGCATTTTTGAGGGTCACAAAACCCAATCACAACAATGAAAATATGCCCACAAGAAGCGAAAGTTAATTAACATTCATTTAATTAACGTCTCAGCTTTGTGGGGCTCCTTGCTTTCGGAGGAGTAGATAAAGAAACATGCCCTCATGCACATCATGCGTTATTATTGATGTAGATTCCTGGGACGGCTGAGGTCAGGATGTGACTTGGAAATGGAACCTGGGACCTCACGCATAGGAGATGGTTAATCTAACCATCAGCCCCCCCCCCTTGCTCCATAACATAGACTATCTACTTGAAAGGTACCTACATAAGCTACACATAAGCTATACACGTTTTACCTGCTGTTGTCTATAATCTGATAGAAGCAGTTTAAACATAGCAATTTCAGCTTCAGGCAAATTTTTGAACGTTTCCTGTTTCACCTAATACAGGGCAGTCAAATACGAAGAATGAAATAGAAGATACAAACGTCAAACCATGTTGAAAGATTGTTCACCTTACCTTCCCTGAGTGTTCCAACAACAGATATGAGTGCTGCTGTAAATGCCACTTGCACGAGACTGTCGCATCCGGGTTGTAGAATACCACCATTGACGTAGAAGTCCACGTGTCCAATGGGTTCTAAAGTACCATAACCAGTAGGTCTGCAAGAGACAGAAGACATTTTAACACTGCTTCTTAACACAAGACACTTGTTGAAGAAGTGTCTTAACTTTATTGCAGTCGGTACAAGATAATCAATAATTGCATGATATACAAGCTACAGAGTTGTGCGTTTTGACTGCAACCTTCTGGCATTTCTCTACGAGTAGATTGTAATAAATCTTAGATCTCAAAGGATCTAGAAAATGCAGCTATTTTTTAAATTAAATTTATTGTTTTTGCAGGATGTGCCAGTAACACAACACGCAAACAAGGCAATAAACTTCCCAAATCTCAAAGGATCTAGGAAATACACTTAATTGCCATTAAATTCAGAACTTTTTCCGTCTGTGGACAACATCGCAACACATTAAGAAACTGCAACAAATCCTATCTGTGCAATGAATTGTCATTAATTTATTGGCTTTGTCAGATATGCACAGTATCAACACATTAAAACTGCACACCACAACACAGAACACACGGAGACTGTTGTAAATCCCAGATCTAAAAGGATTTAGGAAACGCATTTAACAGTTAATTATATTTAGTGCTTTCCCTGGTTGCTCGCTGTTTCACAACCCATTAAAACACGGCTATAAAACCTAACTTCGGAATTAATGGTCATTAAATTCTGTGGCTTTGCATGATGTGCACATTATCCACACCACATTAACACACTGCAACAAAACCTTCCTATGCAACTAATTGTCATTAAATTCATTGGTTTTGCCGGATGTCCACAGTGTCACTTCATACTGTTTATGGCACAAGCCATAGGACTAATAGGACCGTTCTATTTTTTCTGGATTTTGGGACCAAAGAAACGTACGGTGAGGTGAGCGATTCATATTAAAAAAACAGCAAACTAAAACACACTATTAGTTAGTAAAGTTAACAAAGCAGCCACCAAATGCAGGCGATAGACGAGACATTGTAAATTACAGCCATTTTTAGCATTACAGCATTCATTACATTGACATCGACACTTGAAAGCGGTTGGAGGGACGGGCATTGCACATCACGTTCTTGTCGCTTCTGTCGACCCTGTAAACTCCTGTTCACAGCGCTTTCCCTACCTGACGCCTACATCTGAAAGCGACAGCATTACGTGGTTTGTATTCGGAATCGATTTGTCTTTAACCTTGTAAACATGCGAAAGCACGTTGACTAGCTGGTGCACGCCGAAAGAAGATTGTGGACACACGTTCGGTCCCTAACCCGTATATTAGGCTTAAAGTGTACAGGACTAGCAAACACAAAGACTTACAAACGTTCGATTACCGGCCGTGTTCAAGTTACACAACTTCAAAGGAAGAAAATTGTAACGCATTCAACAAGCCTATAATCACACTTTCATTGATATCAAATCGCACGTTGCCAGACGATGGACATACAATTGCGCCACAAGGGGGGGGGGGGCACGGGCCCCAACGAACTCGGCAACGGAAGCTGTTTCCTCCCTACAATTTTATTTGATTTAACTAGAGACAGTAGCTTAAATAAATGGGGAGGGAAGGATTTTTCGTCCCCCCTACTACGCTCCCATGCTAGAAAACTTAAGACTATTTTATTTTTACTGTACGATTATTTTTCCTGCTTTGCGTAATGTACGACTCCATCAAAGAAAAGTTTTGGAGAAAATGGCGAATAAATAGATTTTTCCATGGATTCTTACTTCCCCCCCCCCCCCTCGACTCGTTTTTGGAGAAGGGCTTGCCTCTCTCCCCCGAAGAACTAGCCAATGGGGAGTAGCAATTCTTGAAAAAAAAATCTATTTATTTACCATTTTCTCTAAAACACTTTCTTTGTCCTCCCCCACCCCTGTGGCCTCTGCCACTTCCCTGCCATTGGCTGCAGACGGACGTAAGTATCGTTTAAGAGTCTGCCTGTGGCCATAGGCGCCCTCTTATAGGCCATATGGCTCTTATTTTTTATAGACCGTAGAGCCCTATTGCCACAAAGTGAACATCTACATATTATTTTTCGTGAGGGGCGTCATGCAAGCATTGACGACAATGTACACCTGAAAGCCAATATAAGTACGTTACGTTAATACTGTTTCTGTTTATAGCGCTTATCATAAATAACTGTATTTATTTAATTAATAAGAAGAGTAATATTAAAGCTCAAATACGCAAAAACATAAAGAGCCGGTTGTAAGGCTGCGTAAAAAAAACCCTTAAAATCAACAAAACAAGAAAATCGCATGTAGTGTGTTGTACATGCATGGGTTTTTTTCTTGTTTTACTGATTTTTAAAGGTTTTTATTTTTTGCACTT
Organism: Lithobius niger; assembly: GCA_023313725.1. NCBI lineage: Eukaryota > Metazoa > Arthropoda > Chilopoda > Lithobiomorpha > Lithobiidae > Lithobius > Lithobius niger. Next base: position 22,805 of record JAHWFP010104503.1, on the reverse strand, counting down.
CTGCACCCTGGTAAATGTGTCTTAGCCTGTTTATGCATTAGTGTTATGTTTACTGTAATCTGTTTCTCAGCAATCTGAAAAACCATTAGCCTAATTATAAAAACAAAAGTATTACGTTACTAACATGTATGGGGCAAGATGGCCTGATGGTTAGCATGACCGTCTTCACTGCCAGAGGTCCTGGGTTCGAATCTGGCCTCAGCCACCCCTGGCATTTTCGGGCAGAGAAGGGCACTGTTATGTCTCGTGCTCATGTCGATTGTGGCATATAAAAGAACCTAGGATTTCCGATATACCTAGTAAAATTGACCCTCTTTCCTTCTGGTCCCATGGCTAATGCTGGTGCGCGTCAAAAAGCTACAGTAAACCCAGTAGAGTTATACAAACGATGGTGCTCTTTGTTTCGGGTCAAATCTGACCTATTTTCCACAGACATCATACACATACTATTTCGTCACAAATAATATCTGTTTCGTGAAACTTGGTGCAAGCAAGTTCTAGATAGCGCTAGATGTTGTCAGATTCAGCAGACTTTTAATCGGTGAAAGTGCCACTTTAATTTTTTGCTGTTTACAATGTGGGCTCCAATGTGGCTCTTTGTTGATGACTAAAATGTTGACTGCGGAAGTTACAATTTTGCAACTGGGTCGAGTTTAAAAGTATAACGTACCTTTTGTTGGTTCGGACGTTAGTTACCAATCAATCTTTAAGGTCAAAGTTTGTATTTCCTGATAATACAGAACAATGATCAAGAACAATGTCTTTGGCGTCAATGAACATTTTGGGTGCCCCCCCCCGCCCTCCTCCTGCCCACTTAAAAAGGAATTTTTCGACCTACACCTTGGTAAGGAAACTTTCCCGTCCGTGTGGATGACGTCAACAAACATGGCGTCGGTCGGATCAAGACGAGTTTTTGGCGGCATGTGCTCGAAGAATGGTCCAGCAGGGTCCAGCCCTAAAAAAAAATTATAAAAGTTTTAAAGGGCAATTTTGGCTTCTATTTTGGCCATTTTTAGTTGTCTATCTCAATTCCTTGCTTTATTAAGCACGCCTAAACACTAAAATGGCGAATCATAGCCTTTGCATCAACTGTTGGATAGCTTTACTGGGAGGCAGCCCCAAATTTTCCTAGAGTCGAAGTTTGTTAAATCATGAGCGCTGCATGGAGTAGGTATACCAATAATTGCCTCCTTATTGACAAAACAACGCTACTATTAATATTCAACCCGTCTTGAACCATTTCGTTTGATAAAGCACGTTGGTAAAACCACCCAAACGTCTGAAAGTTGTAAATCGAAAGAAATAAATCGGTCCCACTTGCTGAAAATTGCATCGGCTGACAACAAATCCAAGCAGTGGCGCGTTTTTAGGCCTAAGATATCCGCTCTCATGACACTGGCCCAAAAAGGAAGCCATTGTTTGTACCTCCGCCTTGCGAGCTTCACAGCAAATATGAGAGACATTGCTTCCGCTTTATACTAATTTAAAATTACCTGACTGTCCCTTTAAATGTCAATGGGGCACAAAAAGTATTATACAATGGTTCAAACCTGTAATTCTTCCTAGTTTTCCTTTGAGTCGAGCTCCAGCATAACCAGCGATGTGAGAACCAAGACTGTGGCCCACAATGTGAACGTCTTCTAGAGCCATACTAAAGTTAGACTGTAAATAAATAAATTGAAAAAAAATAGAAGCAGGGGTTGAATAAGTCGGTTCCAGTGCACGGGAGCACTGGGGCGTCAGATTCGATAGGCGTCCTGGTCCCAGTGTACATCGCTGGCTTCGTACAGACCCGGATTCGATGCTGGCGATGGGAAGTGTATATGTACGGGTTTTTCTCCGGTTGTTTACCGCCCGTTGCACGAGGGTTTCCTCCGGGTACTCCGGTTTCCTCCCTCATGCGGCAAAAAAAAAACTGTAATAATGGTGGCACTTCTTCCACTTAAAATCTGCCGCCTGGGAATTAGAGTGGGTGTATGCCTAGTGCATCGTCTCTATATATTATTATATTATTAGGAAAAAAAAACCTGAAAAATCCCTTGGAAATTTTCGAAAAAAACACTTCAAAAATTCCTTGTAAAAAAATCCCCGGGAAATACAAATTCATAAAATTCCACCCAATTTTGGGTTGATTTAATTAAAAAATAGATCCTACAAGACCTAAGAACGAGTTTTAATTAAAAATCAGACCCATCAACAATTAGATCAAGAGGCCAACGTTCTGATGAGGCCGCTGATGTACGTGTAAGCCGCATTTTGTCTAAAATTTTGTAAACTGAAAAAGCCTAAAAAGCCCGGTCAGAAATAGGTCTAAAAAGAAATACTTCCAAAACTATTAACACGTCCCATTAAAGAAGTATCCCTGCTGTAATGTATGTGCGAGACTGGTTGCTGTTTTTGATGTTATTACTAAATGTGGTAGCCATTACTGTATACGGTTGGTCTCAGTCTTCCATTAAAGCGAAAAACTTGATATTTGATATATCCATCACAGTTTAGGGCTTTTAAACGAAATTTCGTATGTAGGCCCAACATTTATTAAGAGTTAATCAAAATTTATTTCGGATAAGATCGGAAATCTGACCTGAGCTGGCATCGTGAAAGTAGTGCTTGTCTCGTTGTTGTGTAGTTCTGAAATTTTTATACAATGTAATCCAATAATATGGCTCAAATTATTGCTCTATACTTTACCCAGTTTTGTAGATATAACAGTGCGGATTGTATTTTTCAGAAAATGATCGAAATTGAGTGAGTTAACACGATGCACGCAAACAACAATCAATAGTTTACCTACCGTATTAAAAAATAAAACGGTAACAAAATATATATTTTAATAAAGCAGTAAGTAAGGTTATAGGTGGACAAAACACTTCAGCAACATTGCGGTATCTTGGTTATCGCAACATGGCTCTACTACGCCGGATCTTGGCGTGAGAACTAGCATACGTGACTAGACCTTTGGGCCGACTCGACATGGTCAATGTCCCTAATTCGGTATGGGAACTAAACGGGACTAGCCTATTCCAGAATGGGTCTTACTTATACCACGCGCCATGGCTGTTTGCTGTGACGTTCACATCACGTGACTGGGCTAGTCCAATCAGATGGCCAAACAGCCGTTGTTCTCGTTCGTCATTGGCTAACTCATGGTGACGTCACGGCAAACAGTCATTGCGCATGGTATAGGCACAGAAGGTGCAAAATAGAATCTTACAATCATTAAAGAAGGAACGTTTGTTTAATCATGGCTGCTGTTCGTCGAGCAGATTTACAATCGAATTTGTCAACTTGTCTATGGATGTGTAAGAAGCCGACATGTCTGTATTGGTAAGTAAGTGTGTCTTTGTATGTGTGTATGTATATAAGCAAGGGTTGTGTAATGTATATGTAGAGTTAATAACAGGAATACTAGCAAATTTCCTTTTTTTAATCATGATTTTTTTACGTTCTCCAGTCACGATAATCTTGAAAGAATCATGATTTTTTGAATTTTTTGGTTTTAGTACACACCATGATTTAACGAAACAAGAGCATGGTGTAAAGACAGCGCCAATACTACGCATTGGACACTAAAGCCCTAACCAGACTGGCTGCTCGCGGCTGCACGCCGACGTAGTATGGTGTAAAAAAGACTTCAATATTCGTCTCTAACGCAACACCAACCACACGATTGCTGCAATGTTGACCTTGTAGGCACGTAGTTACGCATAGCTTCGCACGAAATTTTCTTCTGTCTGGAGAGGCCTTAAGTTGGTCGCGTTGGACGCAGTTTGACATTAATCGCACACCATACGTACGCTTATTTTAACTAAACCGCTCCCAGGACTGAATCGCACGGGCGCTTTAGAATAAAACTTGTTATAGGCTACTTACATGTAAATAGTCGAGTAGGAGGTAGATCTCCCCTCCCACGACCCAAGTATTGGCAGCAGCTTGCGTGTAGGGGAACTTGTTGCCTCCAGACCAATCCACAACTATCACGTTAAATTCATCCAAGGTGAGAAAACGATGCTTCATAAGCTGTAAAGATTACGTTAAGTGGCTTTTAATGCATTAAAGTTTGTCATGTTAAACAAAGAGAACTCTACACACTTTTATATTAAAAGACAAAAAATGTTTACAATGATTATTGTTTGGTAAGCTTTTAAACGCCGACTTTCTGAAAGAAAAGATTTTTACTGCTCACTTAAACAAGCAACGCATCGACATCGTATACCAGCATCAATGGTGACAGCATCAAAAGCGAACCTGGCAACAGACCACGTGATATTTTTTTGCTATTCGTCATCCTTATAAAATCTATTACTTTGAAAATAATGCAAATCTATGAGACGTTATATAATATTCATGTAGGAGAACAATGAAACAGGATGAATTAATTGTATTATTCCGTTCCAAATTTATGTTCACCGAGCCATGCGTTTCTAATTTATGGTGCCTCGGATTTTGTTAGCTCTTGACCGTATCCAGCATAATTTCCCAGTAAAATGAATTATTGCCACTCTTCAATAGTGGTGCACTGTGGCCTGACGGTTAGCACTATTCTCATCTGTCAGAGGTCCCAGGTTCGATCTAACCTCAGGCACTCCCGGGCATTTTCGGGAAGAGAAAGACCCGTTGATTCATCGTGATCGTGTCTATTGTGGCAAGTAAATGATCCCAGGAATTCTGATTGGAATTATCTAGCAAAATTGTTCCTTTCACTTTCTTGCATTATGGTTACGACTGGAAGCGCATCAAACCTCCAAAGTTCCTCTTAAACAAGAATGATGTAAATTTGGGTGTAAGGGGAGGGGGGCAGGGAGGAGCATTGCCCTTTTCGCTTCGTTTTTGTACACAAAAAAAAGTGGCCTTTTTATGTCAACGTGTTGATGGCGACATGATGGTGGCAATGCCAAAGGGCAAAAAAGTGCCAAAAAAATGCTAAGAATGGGGAAAAAAGGGGGAAAAAGTGACAAGCAAAACAAAATTAAGCAATAAGGTCCTTTGAGAAAAAAATCCACTCAAACTTACATTGGCCTTGTACTAAACGTTGCTCCCGTTGACGAAAAATAACAAAGTGGGAGAGCTAAACCAAAATTAGACTGAACAAATTCTTCTAAGGGAAGCTGGGGAACTTTGGGGTTAAGTTAGGGTTAAGAGGCTTAATAAAAAAGCTTACTTCGGTTGGGGGAAAATAGCCTAACCAAAATTGGGCCTACTAGAGGCCTAACAGCCAAAAATCCCCCTAACTAGGAGACCTAGCAGGGGTTGAGGGAGGACCAGCTAGTTTGCTTAAATACATTTTGGGAACCCCTGACAACCGCGAAATAGCCAGGGTATGGGTAATAGAAAGTTCTAGAAGGTTCTAGAGGCAGGAACCAGAAATATAATTACAAGGCATAGATAATATCCACCTATGTAAGATTAGACACACAAGACTAAAATTGGCCATTGGCCCCCAGCAAACATGCAAGTAAACAAGATTGGCGACACCCGTCCTCACTGGGGTCTATGCACGCAACTGAGTATTACCCATCCTGCTTTGTGTGCCGAGCCACATTCCATCCAACCATGAGCATCGAACTAATACGTGTAAAAGAAGCTCCAAGCCCAGCTTGTTTTTAAGAATGCTGGAGATTCTTTTACACATATTAGTGAGACGCTGAAGGTTTACATGTCTTTTTCTTGCATCTATTCCTTTAGAGTATTAACGTTTTTTTAAAAGCTTACACCCGTGTTTTACTTCTAATCTACATAACACTCCACTGTGCTGATCCAACTACTCCGTGCTGCTTTGCTTCGTTAAACATTCGCGTGGTTAAACAATTACATGAACTTTTTCGTCATTCTTGGTGCACGTGATATGTGCTTGATGCCGTGCTTGACAAATGAAACCTTCGTCAAATTGAAATTGTCCATGACCAGGCCAACGTGATAAAACGTGACCAGGCCACACGATGCGAAACATGCCTTCCGCTCCCGAGTAATGGCTTTCTATGTAGCCCAGGTACAGGAGCCAGTTTGAAGCGTGAATTGTGCGCAAAAATGTGATTGAAGAAACACAATTTTGCAGGGCGTGGGCATACACGAGTGACCAAACCGTACCAAAGTTACTAACGGTGCATCCAACACCACCCAGCAGCTTCAGTAAGCAAAAGCATAACTGTCTAATAAACGGAATTTTCGACACTAAAATTAGTTTTTACTTATCCTAAAATACTTACCTGCTTTTTTTCACTTGCTTAAATAGGTAAGATTTAATGCTCCATGTCCAATAACCCCAAAATTAAATGAGATGCATCACCTCTCCACCAGAGAGCCAGCCCACCGTGCTCTTCTCACATTCTTTCAATCAACACCACTGATCCCAGGTTTTACAGAGAGGGGATGGTGGGAGGGTTCCTTAAGGTAAGTATTTTAGGATAAGTAAAAACCAATTCCGTTTTTACTACTATCCTGAAATACGTACCTGTGTTTTCAATAGCTGACTTTGTCCAACTGGAGGCGGGACTAGTCGAACCCCGAGCTATTTCAAATTAAACCACAATGATTATCTGTCATCTCCAACGTCATCTTTAACTGTCACCTTAAATGTTCTGAGCGCCGACTGCCAATCACCACCACCATCTCAGAGTTTACTCCTTCAACAACCCCACAACTTCCCTAAGGTGAATGTATTTCTACTTTTCCAGGCAGGACCAGGCGATCATTATATCTTGTAGAGAGATCGCTGCACCAAGTATCCAGGAAGAGAGGATGGCCTTCACTTCCTGAGCCCTAAAGTTCAGTGGTTCAGATTCATAACAGTTCATGTTTGCATAAACCTTTCTAATTACATTACAAATCAACAAAGGTATTGAGGACGATTGAACTTCCTGTTTGAGGATTTCCACAAAGAGAGGTGTCCAAGGGCAGAGAAACTTCAAGTTGGGACACTTCCTGTTTAGCTGCCTCCAAGTCGAATCTTTGAACCCGCACAATGTACTCTCTCCAAATCAGTCTTCCAAACAAACGGGTCAAAGCCTTGATGACAATTATCCTAGGTCGGTCATGAAAGTAGTCCTCTTTACTTTGAGACTCGACTGATACCCACTACTAAGTCAGAAGTAACATCTCCACTGGCTCCACTAACCTCACCTCTCTTAAGGTAGTGGCTGATGCATGTATTTTAATTTTCTGGGAACAGGTTTTCATATTTCTTGTAGTGAGATCCCTGCTCCAACATCCATGAAGATTGCAGTGGCATTAACTTCCTGAGCTCTAATGATCAATGGTTCAGTTTCACATGGATCACCATCGGCATAAGCCTTTTCCTTGAAAACAGCCTAGCCAACACCGGCTTTCCACGAACTGAATATTCAGCATCACCTTTCCTTAAAAACGAATATTCCAAAAGTCATTTTGACTTTGACCACAACTGCGTCTTTGAATGTGACTTCATCTCAGAACCACTGCAACTTAAACCTACCACGGCTGCAGTTTCAACTGTGTCTGCACAAAATTCGTCGAGGTGGGGGACTTGTCAGAGGCAGTCTAAGTTTCGGTAAGTTAGAAGGAATACCAAACTTGCCAATCCCTGACTTCACAGACTTATGCCATGTTTGATTCTTATTATTTGATTAATTTTTTTCAAGCACAAGTATTGATTGTATTGTTAGCTTTGCCATTCAATTTTTAACATTACTGAATGCCTGGCAGAATCCATCTGCACCCACTATAGTTCTGGCTGTGACTGAGAAGGCAGTGATTAGGCGCTTGGGGTTGTATCAACTGGACTGTCCCAGAATTATTTTCTGACTGGTGGCCAGTGAATGTGATGCTTCTTTTGTCTTCTATTTATTATTTTCCTTATTTTTAAACATTTACTGAGTTTTGCTTCTCTGTACTCTGTATCTCTGTACCCTTTCTCTTTTAATGAGGATCTGCGCTTATACGGCAATCACCTTAGTCATATTTTTACCCTTTACTCTGAGGTGACTCACTTTCACTTAAGTTTTTCTCAACGTTTCCAAGTTTGAACAATGGCCTTAATCCTTAACCTAACCAATCACCAAAATCACCAAGTGAGAAAACGGAACCAGAAAGCTTGTGAAGCGTGTGTATGAGTTTGAAATTGCCATCATCAAAATCAAATATACGCCCAAGTTACTAAAAGAATCAATAAGGACTTCCTGCTCAGCCAGCAAAGTTTTCCTTAACTCTAAATTCATCCGTCAAACTTTCATCGCCATAAACACAAGATTACGCAGATGAACCGAGGTGACTGAAGTGGTATATTACTAAGCATCCTACCTCGTCAACATTGAACCTGTCTCACGTCTCTGATATGTCCCAATGGCAAGCAAAAACCCCAATTTAATCCTCCGAATGAATTTCACAAATCTCACAAGGCAGTTCTTATAACTTTCGGAAGTGTGAACGCTCCGGAACTGGGTTGACGAGAAACACGGAAATCCAGCATGACCCTTCCACCATCATTTCTTAAGTTCAATCTAATACTCCTTAATAATCCAATGAGTTTTTATTAAAGTTCTTTATATTAAAACTCCTTTTAATTAAATCTTCTAATTAAAACCTTCAATTAAGACTTTTGATTAACACTAATTTTTATTAAAGACCACTCCTTGCATTAATTCACACTTCAATCAATTAGCATCCCTTTTAACTAAGATTGCTATGTCCTGTTGCGGGAGTCTTAGTCACAATACCTTTATTCTGAGAGGTTGACTCGTCACGCTTCATATCAACACCAGCTTCCACATTGAATTTAATTGGGAAGTCACTACTTCCACATAATCGGCTTTTCGTGCCAAGCCCTTGACTGCACTAGGAGGACTTCCCCTCTCACTCATAGCCGCATCGCTTGTAGCCTTGAACAGCACACAAATTTTACTCTGCGCGTACTCCACTCCTCCGCTTCACTGGCAATTCATTTGCAGGTGGCGAGAAAACTCAAGACATAGTCTCTGCGACAGCTAACGCAACATTGGATTAAAAATCTCGCTGCTGGTGTGCCTGAAATTCATGCCGTGAATTTTCAAATTTTCGAGTAATTCAAACATGGAATTTGAAATGTGAAAAACTTTGCTGTTACACATCGTTAATGGACCTGGACAAATCAGGAAGTGAGAGGAGGATGAGAGAGTTTCTATGGAAAGTTAATTGAACATAGGAATTACAATCAGGAGTTACTGTTCATCCGGTGAAATTTTCCCCACACCAAACTATTTCCATAACGATCGTGTACAGAAATGCCTAACCATGACGAGGAAACATAATCCATGGACGCAGTTCGCTTCTTTGCATCTTTCTTGCGGAGTTAGAGCACTTGTCTTCGATCAGATTTGTCCCAAGTATTCAAAAATCCTTTCATTTCGTCATCCGAATGCAGTTTGTAGGTGTCACTGGGAAATTCAACGAAACTACAAGACCCCACATCTCAGACACAAAGTGGGTTTATCTCCTGGGGTCAAATGCTTGTAGCGATTGGAACACAATGCGGACATGGTACGACTGGCAATCAATCATTGCATGTTGACAGCTCGATGTCCATCGAAAGAATGTGGGAACAGCATGGTGACCACATTGCGGCACTGGCACTCTGGTAGAGAGCTGCTGCATCACGTTTTAATTTTGGAGTTATTGGACATGGGTTATTAAATCCAACGTATTTAAGATTTTAGGGTAGTAGTAAGAAAGGTAAAATATTGATGGGTGGCGTTTTTTGCTGGGAGGTGATGACATTCTCTAGGTACAGCATTTTTATGGTGCCATTATCGTGGTCGCCATTGAAAAGTGTAATTTCGACATGATTGTGTGCTGTTTTAATTCCAACCTTCTGTGTTTGATACAGACCAGTTGTGTTGTGAAAAAATAGGTCCGACGACTTCGACATCGGAGTGCCGTCTCACACGTGCTCTCCCATTACACAAGTTCGGAGAGTCAAATTGGCAAGCAGAGGTCAGAGTATTTAGCGCAAAGAGGGCTTTTATTTCATTCGGATTATCTTAATCTGATTCTGAGATTAAACTTACCATCACCCACGGTAGAAGTCCATTATCGATGAAGCCGTGCGATATCACAACAGTTTTTCGTGATGGGTCAAATTCCGATTCACTGACTGATTTTGAGTTCCCCACCTGGATGAAGTGCGGGCAATAGTCCTGGACACGCGACGTAGTTTTGGTGTAAAGGCAGAAGGTGACGTTGATGTCTTCTCTGTCATTGGGAACCATCGTAAATGGACGATGGTAGATATCAAAATAATCCTGCGTGTAAAAGCAGCCCAGTTCTCCAAAACACTTGGAAAATTCTGAAAATAGAGGGTAGAAAAGTGACAATTTAAACATCCAAGTAATCGTATAGGGCAGTGGCACAACGTTGTATTATTGTATATAACTCTATGCTGGAGCCAGTAACTGGGATAGCTGCAAGGGTCACTGGAGGGGGAAAAGAGGGGCGTCTTACTGCAGGCAATGCCATTAAGAGTAGATTTCTTAGGCCTAAAAGGCGCGATTTTTGTTGTTGGAGAAAACAACGTTATTTTAAGCCTAAGAAATCCGCTATTCCGTTGTTTTTCCCTCCATTTTTATGTAGTGCATCTTGTAGTTATGCCCTCCAAAACCCATACTGGTGCCAATATGGCGGCAAATGTCACTGCTCTATAGATGTTTGCCGTTGTATTGTTGACGCATCCAAGCCTAACGGCATCTTATCGGAGGCTACATTGTTAGAAGCAAATGAGGTACGCGATTTTTGCCGATTTGTTGGCAATTGCTGCCATTTTTAAGCAAGAGGATCTTTATTTTCCAATTACAACCTAGCAGCATAAGGGATTGGAGAAAACAACGTTTTTTAAGCCTAAAAAAGCCGCTCTCAAAGCACTGCCTTGACTAGAAGTGCCGTTGTTTAACCCTCCATTTAAATGTAGTGCCCCTTGCAGCTATCTCTCTTGTAGTCAATATGACGTCACATGACGCTGCTCTGTAGCACTTGTTTGTGATAGCAACAGAAATAAGTACAATCGAGAATTTATAGCGAAGGGAGGAGAATTTGTGATTGAGACCCCGTACTGAAACGACATAGATTCATTCCTATTAGTTCTGTCTAAGTTTATAGTGGGCGCCATGAGTTTTGTGTGGGAATTTCTACCTAGTTTTCAGCCTAAAACTAAACTAAATTAAACGAAACCAGCTTGTATTTAATTATTGTTTAGTTTAGCTTAGTTGTAATTTAGTTATAACTTTAGAATCGGGCTGAAAAGTGGCAAAAATTACCAGACGGAACGTATGGCACCCTCTGTAAACTCGGACGGAACTAGGCTAATAGGAATGAATGTAACACGTTTCAACGGGGATTTTTTAGAGTTGCAAATTTTCTCCCCAATCCTATAATTTCTTGATACAACTAATGAACACTTTCCTGAAATGACCGGAAGCTAAACTCAGTCACTGCTCACCAAGATCGGTCCTGTATGCATTGTGAATTTTGCGGTCCCTCAGTCTGACACCACCGGTGAAGCACCAGTCTCACCAACTCTGCACAAGGGTTTTTTCGCTTAATCCACCGACTAAATATGGCGCATACATCTTGCTTTCCTTCGCTGGGGTTTATTTACGCAAACACAATCAACAAAGAGTCGAGATTGTTGCCCCACAGAGAGTCCACACAAAGGTAATAAAATTCACTCGGCTGTAAGTAATAAAAATATTTGCCGATCAGTATTTAACATAAAACTATTAGCAACGTCCTTGACAACACAACTGTAGTGATGAGCGTATGATGGTCAGCAGCGGATGGTCTCAAAATCTTCTCTCGTGACATTGGCCGCCATGATGCTCTTTGACCAACTCAGTTCCGAAACTGAAATTAACGAATACGTCACTCCTGTCGGTTTCGCTGTAATCGGCGGCGGAGACGGTCCGTGAGTTTAGCAAAGTGCTCAGTATTACTTGTACTAGGTATGTAAGTCAGTTCTGTGTGACACAATGGGGTACGTTTACACAACGACTCACCTGTGCGTGCTCGCAGCTAAAAGCTAGACATTATTTGAAATTCCAACATGGCGGCGGTTTTAGCTATGCCAGCTCACAACGAAAACAGTCAATAATGTGAGTTAAGAAGCGAATGGTAAAATTGCTTCGTCAGGAGGAATTCTTTATCCTATTGTCACAGTTACAAAACTGAAAGCATTTAGCCTAATAGTTCAAAACCATGTCGAAGTTAGCTAATCCAGGTAGCGTCGTTAACATGACAACTACACCTTTGCCAGCACGATTAAATTCCAGCTGCGAGAATAAAAAGGTGTGTAGATGCGTAAACGTGTCCTTACTCGGCCAGCGAGAGACGATACACTATAGATGTTTGCCGTTGTACTGTTGACGGATCCAAGCCTAACGACATCTCATCGGAGGCTGCATTGTTAGAAGCAAATGAGGTACGCAGATGTATTTTGGGGACCACTAGCCTTTTATATCGGACTCCCATACTGCAGCTCTCGCAGTTACTGCTGAAATCGGGCTAAAACCCGAGTACGGTATGAATTTAATCTTCAAACTCGCTTCTTTCATGCATCAAGCTTTCTTGTCATCAGATTTTAATCAAATCAGAACAAAATTGTGAACAATATCACGCTTCAGACTGATAAACACTCGCACAGACAAACAGACAAACAAAATCCAAATTAAGAGGTGTATTAAAAAGGCCTCTCGCAAAATTTTAAAGAAAAAAATGTAACGCTTTTTCACTAAAATAAACACCGGTATGGCATACAGTATTTTAATTCTATGCATGCTTGCTCCTGCGAAAACAAATAAAAAGATTACCATTCAAGCTACTTTACCAAAATCATTATTCCGTCATTCATGTTTGTTTATTTTAATTTAAACAGGTTTATGGCAGAGAAAACAAACCTGACTCGAAAAATCTTCACAATTGAGTGAGCGAGGACAGAATTTGCAATTTTGTTCTGATTTGGTTGAAATTTGATGAAAAAGATGAAATCCGGCCTCAGATATTTTCGGATTCGCGTTTTCCGTATGATGGCTAAACCGACTTGGGGTCAATAGCCTGATACGTCGGGATTCCATACCACAGCTATGGATCCCGAAGTATAAGGCTACTGACCCCAAGCACGAACATGAACACGAACAACTCAAAGCAATATACGTCCATAGTTAAAGTTCTTTTAGTGTGAAGTTGTGCAAAATAATTGCACAATGACACAAAATTACATGCCTGGTAAAATTTTCTTTAAGAAAGGCAATTTTCAAATGTGTGAAAATCCAAGATGGCGGTAGAAAACGGCGTCCAAACATGACGTAATTCGTAACCCGTTGATCAAATTTAAAACAAACCGGTTTTGGATATTCGCAGGAGCGTATAAAGAACCCCGTTATAGGAGGGGCGAGGAGTGTTAAAAGGCACATTCCTCCCGGTTGGCTTTTCTTTATGCCTCAGTTTTGCAACATTACTTCAGACGTATATAAATGTTGCAAAGGCATTCATTTTCCATTTTTCCCCCTCGTGAGAAAAGGTTTTGCGACATTCACTCCAATCTATGAAAATGTTGCAAAAACTATTTCGCGCAGGAGGCTCAAATAGAAGATATTGTCCTTTTAACCGTATAAGGTTCTGTCCTTTCCATTACTGAAGCAACACTGAGAGAAGTTCACCTCCTGGCACACCGAAGAACTGGGGTGGAGTTGGAAGGCGAAAAGCGCAGTTTCTATCTCAGTCGGCCTTGGCTTAAACAAACGAATTCATTCGTCGCATCAGGATCGTTTCAACGCTGCTGTTTGCCAAAAAAGTTTCCTTGTACCAATCGCAGCACGTGTCATACATCTGACACTAAGAATTTATAGGGTTGGAGAGGACAATTTGTAACTCTAAAAAGTCCCTATTGAAATGGGTTACATTTATTCCTATTAGCACCGTCCGAGTTTTCAGATGGCGCCACGCATTCCATCCGGTAATTTTTGCTCATTTTTCTGTCCAAATCTAAAGTAAACTAAGTTACGACTAAGCTAAACTAAATAATAATTAAATACAAGCTAGTTTCGTTTAGTTTAATTTTAGGCAGAAATCTGAGTAAAAATTCCCACGTATAACTCACGGCGCCCTAAACTTAGACGGAACTAATAGAAATTAATCTAAGATGTTTCAGAAGGGGTCTCAGTCACAAATTCTCGCTGACACGTATTTATCAGGTAAAAACATAAGCAACGTACTATTAACATAGGTTAGCCACGAAAGTAATTGCGATCATTCGTTCGAAAACTAATGGGGTCGCATCCCAAAACGAGATCGAACAGTGGTAAGATTAAAATGGAGACCCCACCAAGTCGATTGTACTCGCGTTTGGGAGAAAACTCAAACCTAATGCCGCGTTCCGAGCATAGGCTTTTAATTCGGATTCGAATTCCAAATTGAGAGAAATGCAAGTCGAATCCGGATCAGTTTGCTTGACCCCGTTCCGAGCGCAAGAGAGAACGCATGGCGAAAGGGGGTGAGTTAGTTCCTAGTTTCTCAACCGCTCACCAGAACGCGTCATTGTCGCTTAACTAACGGATTTGTGCTTAGGTCAACACTCACGCTGTAGCGCAGCCAGCACGTAAATCGTTTGATATTTTTTTTAATAATGGAGGCTAGCAGACGTATGAACTCCCCTTCAAAATTAATGTACACTGCTATTGTTTGTGTGAGGTGAATTTGAGTACACAGTAAACGAGATGCGATTGCCACCTGCTGACGGAATGTTGCTAATTCTGAATTTCATCCACATTTACGTTCCGGGATCTTCATAAGCGAAGCAAAGCGTGTTCGATACCCCATATGAATCTGGATTCATTTAACTCGGATACGAACCACTTTAATTCGGGTGCGTCCAGCCCGTTCCGAGCTCCTTTACCATTTAATCTGCATATAGGCGGGTTAAACATACACTCAAAGCGGGGTATAAGTCGCGCTCTAAATCCCAAACCAGACAGGCTGATCGCGACTGCATGTCAACGCAGGATGGTGTACCCAAGACGTTATATTTCGACCATAAACGCAACACCAACCATGCGATCACAGCAATTTTGATCTTGCAAGCGATGTGTCACTAAAGCCTTAACCAAACTGGCTACTCACGGCTGCATGGCGTCAACTTGAGTGTAACAATTTTGACCTTGTAGGCACGTAGCAGCGCATAGCTTTCGCATGAAATTTTCTTAAGTCTGGTTAAGGCTTAAGTGCCTACAAATTTAAAACTGCTGCAGTGTTGCATTTAAGGATCCATATTGACGTCTTTGGTACACCATCTTGTGTCGCCGTGCAGTCGAAGGCGGCCTGGTAGGGCTTAACACTCGCCATCCGTTATGCATTCCTGGGTGTAGTTCGTTACTCTTGAAGAGGACGTCATTCTTCAGATAAGGTCCTCTTCAAGTTTAACTTAACGGCACCCTTGTGGCACAACCTTTCATGTACATAGCTCGAAAACTAAGTGGGGGAAGTCTACTGTTCAGAGAATAATTACTTGTATATCAATAGAGACAAAAGACACTACAACTTACGTAATGGATTGGTAGGCTTTTGGAAATAGTAGGCTATATCGGCGGGCAGCTTCTGGATATAATCTGTCACTGAGTTAGGGTCCGGGTCAGGGACTGGCGTCGACACAACAAACGACAATGGGACAATCCCAAGTAGCAGTAGACAAAACTGACGGAGAAACATCTTCAAAAACGGCGTCGTATTTTATAAATCGGGAGAAGGGCTTCTGTTAGGGTCTCAGAAGAGGTTCGTGTTTGGCGGTGAAGATGAACTGCCGCACATGCTTTGCCTGGAAACAAAGAAAACATTTAAAGCACGTGGAATTTTGTTTACTCGGCTAATGAGATGCGATAAGAAGGCAGGGTGTAAGGTTTCTCTTATCTTCGGAAGGCTTAAGTTTGCTGTTCATGTTTCGTCTCAATGTTGAGTTAATAATGCCTTACATTAAATGTAGATGCACGCACAGACATTTCAAGATCCTACTGTGGCTCCACTACCGACCTCTGTATCATTTTCACACGTCATAATTCTAAGCGTGTTGTACCGTGCCATTATAACCTTACCTCGTGCGTATTGTAGGCCACGTTTTCCTCGTACCCCCCCCCCCTAAATTCTAGGTCCCTCCACAATATCCATTAACCCCTATCCCTCTTAACCATTCCCACTTCCGTTTTATCTCCTTCTCTCAAATCCCCCCTCCCGGAACCCCCACCATTCCGCTCGCAACCAGGCCAATAACGTTGTTTTTTTCGTTTTGGGATCCTGAAGAGCGTTTCGTAGCGCAGTTCGGCACCTGCTTTACACACACAATAGATAAAGCGTGCCGTCCCGTGCGAAAACATTGTGATCCAATTCGGTTTGGTACGCTTATTACGCTTTATAATACCAATTTTGTGTTTTTTCTGTCGGCTTTTTTCCCCAGATTTTTTTTTTCCTGGACCGTTTACCTGGACCTTTTTCTGGCCCTTTTTTTCCCGGGAACTTTTTTCCCCGGATCTTTTTTCCCGGACCTTTATCGTACTATTAGATTCAGCTGTACATAAACCAAAGTAATAATAATTTATAGAAAAAACGTATACGTCAATTGACATAACGTCATAAAATGTAAGAGGTTTCGTCACTCCACAAGTGTTGGGGGACAGGACACGATATTTGAGCAAATCCAAACAAAGTGACAAAAAAAAAACACCTAATCAAAAGCAAAAGATTGAAAACAGGATGAGCCAGTCATTTATAGAGAACAGTTAACAAAAGGCAGAATTGCTACCAATAGCCTAATTATTTATTGTTCAGCTTTGAATAAATTTTCAACCCCTTTTAAACCCTTTTTAAATTTTCTGCAACAGAATCCATTTCAAACAATCAATTACAGACACGTGTTATGAACTCTCATCACAAGAATTTCTTTTAGACTGCTAAAAGTTAATTAAGGGTTATCAACAAGAACTCACGCGTAGTTTTTTTTCTTAGCGCGCATGAAACTTTTTTTTTTAAAGCTATGGTCTAAAAAAGATTGGATCACGCCATAGAGCTTTCACTGCACTTTCTAGAGCCGATGGCCATATCAGCCCCAGCTTCATTCACATGAAGTCTTGAAATTGATGTAAGGGCCACCCAGATGCGTGTAAAAGTAAAAAAAAAAAAAACATAGCTCTGAACGTACGTGGTCCACCACGCTGAACGTAGTTTAACCTGGGACTAAAAAATTGAAATTGTACGCCACAACAAAATGTAGGCTGCTGGACTTTTTTTTTCTGATAAAAAAAAACACGGAAACAATGTTTCAGTTTTCATTTAACGTCCAAAGTAATTCGGTGCCATTAACTTGGCGAATGTTTTGGTGTGTTGATATCACTCCTTTGAAGGGCCGAATCATTCGGACTTGGCGGGCCCTTTTACCAGCTTCGGTTTTTGATACGATATCGCTTCTTTTTTTTTTAATTGTGTATTAGGCTCACCTCAACTAGCCTGCACATGTGTAAAGTGCCACGTCGACAATAGCTTGAGTGGCCATTTTTCCACTATTTTAATTTCATATCATTCCTTTGAGACACCGAACCAGTCTCAACTTAGTCGCCTCTTTAGCAGGTTTTGGTATTGTTTTAATATTTTTAAAATTTCTTTTTATTTAGTTCATATCACTTCTTTGTGAGGCCGAATTGCTGGCTTCTTTACCAGTGTTTGGCTTTATTTTGACATTTTCGTGAATTGGAGGTAGACACAAATTCTTTGGCAACGCTGTTTAGATTTGTGACGACACTAGATACGAACGTCAGTATACACGTTGTCATTGTCCGAACTTTGGCCGTCCAATCAGGGACGATGCCGACAATACCAACAATCGTTATAACAATACTTTCGTACTTACGCGCCCTCCCACGCCATTCCCGTTACCTGCCCAGGCTGTAAACCAGAAAAGGTATGCAGTTCGTATCGTACTGCAGCCATTCGTCCAATTTCTAGCTGGAAGCCTTCTTGTTATATCGGGTGCCCTGTGGGCATTAACATGGGATTGAGTGGACTAAACCATGCGCAATGGCTGTTTGCCGTGACGTCACCATGAGTTAGCCAATGACGAACGAGAACAACTGCTGTTTGGCCATCTGATTGGACTAGCCCAGTCACGTGACGTGCACGTCACAGCAAACAGCCATGGCGCGTGGTATAGACGTAGCTAGAATTAGGTAGTAGCTAGCAGGTAACACATTTGCAACGTTATTGAGGGTTATATTTTGCTTTAAAGCCACTTAGCTGACGTATGTACAAGAGTTAATTTTTGTCAGGTGGGTCATTGCTCTCCATTTTTCCGCAATTTGAGCTTTTGTACCGGATTATTATTTTTCCCCAAGTACCTAAAATGTACCCAACTACGCTTCAGGATATAAGACACTGACGCTATGACGTCACGCTACAATGGTTTACGTCCTCGACAATTGAATTCATGTGATGTTTGCTGCCAAACTTGGCCAATGAAGGACGGCCAACACACATGGTGGAGCAAAAAACCAAATACATTGATCCAGTGAAGGACAGCCAACACACTCGTATTGCAGTAAAAAAAAATACATTGGCCCAACGAAGGTAGGCCAACATACTGAAGGAGCTGAAAAAGAAATGCTTTGGCCACAAAGGAATGCCAACACATTGGGTGGAGCCGGAAAAGAAATACGTAGCCCAAACAGTTATATTGTTGCCATTATAATTTGCAAGGCAGTGAAATAGTTATGACACGACCCCAATACCGGATTTTGTTGGTCTAGATAAATTCTGGGGGGTAAATGGTTAAAAAGTTGACGCTTCCCCAACAAGAATAACAACACAACAATATTGCAGTCACATTAAATAGCGTTCAAAAGGCTGTAAAAAATTGGAAATCGGTTCATTGGTTCGATTTGGTGAGAGCATAATGTCCCCAACAAGAATATTGTAGTCACGTTCAAATAGCGTTCAAAAGCCCCTAGGCCTTGTTCATACTTATGCCTTTTTAAGCTATAGAACGTGAAAATCGGTTCAATGGTTCGATCTCCAGGTGAGGGCAAATAATCCCAACAACACCAATACCAATAATAAGGGCCTTATTGTGGATGCTAAGCAGTTCTTTTTTTGTCATTAAAATTTTTAATGTAGTGAAATAGTTCTGACACGAGCTTCCAGTTTGACGTTTAAGATGGAAGTTCATGCTGAGGGTTACGTAAGGATCGCTATTACGGTCCTCAATGAGATTTAAAAACGGAACGGAGAAATGTAGAAAACGCTTACCCCTAATCTATATTTATTTTACGGTGGTGGGGAACTGTTTATTGGTCTAGTTGCAAGTGTTTAGCGTTGTTCCTGTAAGCAGCAATATCATATCAAAAAACAAAACTGGTAAAAAGACCGCCAAGTTTCGAATGGTTCGGCCCTTCAAAAGAGTGATATCATCCCACCAAAACATTCGCCAAGTTAGTCGCACCGACTGATAGTTCGAAGGTTAAATGAAAACGAGACCAATGCTACTTTCTGCTCTGCATTTCAGACACCCTAGATGAAAAAAGCAGTGGGTCTGATTGAGTTTGCGGGTGATTTGGGGTATTTTCCAGTCAAATTGGGACGTTTTGGGACAGTGGGTCAAACCCGGAGCTAATAAATGAACACACGTCCGTGAGACAAGCGAGTATCCATGTTTAACTCTCGCTTCACACTCCACCGTTTGCGCAAGGCTGTCTGGGAGGGAGGTTGCGGGTTACGCTTCCCAGTCCAGGCCAGTTGCTTCGACGTCACTCGGGCCTGAGGAGCAGCGTCATGTGACGTCATATTGGCTACAAGAGAGATAGCTGCAAGGGGCACTAGATTAAAATGGAGGGTTAAACAACGGCACTTCTAGTCAAGGCAGTGCTTTGAGAGCAGATTTCATAGGCTTAAAAAAAACTTTATTTTCTCCAATCCATTATGCTGCTAGGTTGTAATTGGAAAATAAAGATTTCATTTGCTTAAAAATGTCAGCAACTACCAACAAATCGACAAAAGTCGCGCATTATAGGGCTAAGAAATCCACTCTTAACAGCATTGGTTTCAGTAAGACGCCCTTCTTTTCCCCCTCCAGTGACCCTTGCAGCTATCCCAGTTAGTGGCTCCAGCAAAGAGTTATATACAATAATACAGCGTTGTGTCACTCACTGCCCTATAGAGCAGTGACACGACGTAGTATTATTGTATATTACTCTATCCTGGAGCCTTCATGGTTTACCTGCAAGGGGCACTTCAGAGAGAAACAGAAGGGCGTCATACTGAAGCCGATGCTACGAGTGGAATGAGTGTAGCAGTGGTGCTGCCAGGGGTACCTATTTTTTTCACTATTTTTCACATTTTTCCTACTCTTTATGTTTTTCGCATTTTTCGCACATTTACGTTTCAAGTTTTTCACATTTTTCGCACACCTGCTTTTCATTTTTCTCATATTTTCGCACACCTACTTTTCATTTTTTCACATTTTTCGCTCACCTACATTTCATTTTGTTTCACATTTTTCGATCACCTACTTTTTATTTTTTCACACTTTTCGCACAACTACTTTTCATTTTTTCAGATACTCTTCTCTTTTGTGTCCCTTTTTTTTTTTCACATCCGATATATTACACCAGTTTCAACATTCTTGAGGAGAATATAATTTGTCTTTATAATTTATCTATAATTTCATTGTTTTTTTCCGCCATTTTATGATACCTTTACAATTTGTTATGTTAAAACTAATGTTGTACCCACTTAATTTTTCAGCTCTTGTATTTATTAATAACACAGTTATTAATAACACAAGATTTAAAACACAACTTCAAAAATCAGATCATTCAAGCCTCGCAAATAATTCATGACAAGAATTTTAGCCGCTTGTCTTTATAAGCATTTTTTGAGCACTTGGAAACTAGCATTTACTGTTTCCATCTTAAGTTTTTACTAGAGTTTGTGCGTTTTGCCTTTTTTTTTCACGTTACCTCTCCCATTTTTTACAATTTATCACAATTTTAACATATTTTTTTACCATTACAAGTTTTTACATTTTTTCACACCGGCAGCACGCCTGGTGAAGGAACATACGGATGTGCTATCACAGCACTCCTTCGTCGGATCCTACGAGCCCTCTTTATGCAACTCCTGGCCAACTTTGTAAATTGAGTCATGGGTTAATGTCTACCTCCAAGGTCTACGCTTAAGTTTTGTTGGTTACTTCTTACCTCATACGTTGAGAGAGACTTTAAACTCTACTATATAGACAAACACGCAGATTCGGAGAAGGCCCTGGAAAAATATCCCTGGTCTAATGAGGTGTTGGTTAAGGAAAACGTCTTAGCTGAACGAATGCCTACCTGCACACAGCAGTTTTCACACGGTAGCAGTCGTCACGTTAAGCAACAAGCGTACATTATATATTCACTGTCATTACAATGTATATTTTGTTGTTGAGTTCATTTCCGCTGTGTTTCAGGGTCATAATATCCGGTCACAGGACCGTAGGTGCCATTTTGAATAAAGCGCGCGTTTGGAAAGGCTTTTCACAATGTCACTTCCGGTGGAGAATTGCCTTTCTTTTCGTAATCATAATGTCGATCTCGGCGGGAATAAAAACGATTTACGGTAAAAGAGTTTTGAACCGGTGATGTGCTTGTAAAGGAAGTTTAGTAGGTGTAAGCAGAAATATTGTCGTTTACGCTTAACTGAGTCCGTAAGTGGTGTGAGAAAAAATATATGCCCTGTGAAATTCAAGTCGTATTTCCATCAGGTCGTCGTGGGCTCTGTTGACCAAGCCGTGAGTGGACAACAATTAGATGTTTGAATTTGAATTTGTTGATTTAAAGGCCTTGGCCCGTAGCCATGCGCTCTACAACAACTGACAAACTTAACAAACTTAACAAACTTACAAACTATAGACGCACATAATGACTACATTGACCTAGATGTACTAGATTGGACAACAATAACGTCATTCTGGTGACGAGGTTATCATCTGAAGCCGGTCGTTGCGCTAGCTGCAAGGGGCGCTGAATAGACGTGGAGATATAAAAAAAAAACCAGCGTTTTAATCAAACCGATTCTGTGAGAGCGGGTTTCTTAGGCCTAATAAACTTGTTTTGTCCAAACCACCTGCGAAAAATCACACTAAAGTTGTAATATAAAATGAAAATGTTCCACTTACTGAAAATTGCAGCAGGTGACAATAAATCTAAAAAATTGTACATTTTTATGTCCAAGAAAATAGCTCTCACGACGTTAGCATGTTTTTAGCTCTGCATATATTCAGTGCACCTTGCATCTAGCTGAACGACCGGCCCCATGCTCGCTTCGCAGCCAGTATCACATCAAAAACCAAAACTGGTAAAAGGGGCCGCCAAGTTCCGAATGCTGCCGAATGTTGTCGCTGCTTGTGCTTTATTGCTAAATTTCCAATCCCGTACCAAAGATTAGAAAGTTAACAGAATATAGCATTTTATTTCTTTCAGTTCTATATACGCAACTGCCATTGTATTGTATAGTTGCGGCTACTAATAGAGCATTGACATTTGCCGCCATATTGGCACCAGTATGGGTTTTGGAGGACATAACTACAAGGTGCACTACATAAAAATGGAGGGAAAACAACGGAAGAGCGGATTTCTTAGCCTTAAAATAACGTTGTTTTCTCCAACAACAAAAATAGCGCGTTTTAGGTCTAAGAAATCACTCTTCACAGCATCGGGTTCAGTATGACGCCCTTCTGTTTCTCTCTGCAGGGCCCCTTGCAGCTAACCCATTAAGGCTCCAGCATAGAGTTTATACAG
>JAHWFP010104502.1:84735-99501 GCA_023313725.1 Lithobius niger | reverse complement strand
AACTCTCCCCGTACAATTCGAAAAGTCAGTGCAAGGTCGGCCCAAATACGACGTAACTCGAGTGGCTGAAGTCCCAATCTAGATAGACGATCAGCAGGAGGGCGATCTCTAAGGTTAGCTACACGTTTTGTGAAATGACGTTGAACAGCCTCCAGGCAGTCAATGTCGTGTAGGAGATACGGTGACCATACAGGGCTTGCGTATTCAAGCAGAGGACGAACGTAAACCTTAAACGCCCAAACTAAAGTAGAAACCTGAGACTTCACGAAACACCGCCTAACCAGGGCCAGGCGACGGTAGGCCTGGGCCGAAATTTTGGAGCAATGTAATGAAGATTTTAGATCTGCAGAAAACCAGATACCCAGGTCCTTAACAGTATCCAAGACTGAAAGATCGGATGACGCCAGAGTATACTTCAAATGTGGGTTTGCAGGGCCAATATGAAAAACACCACATTTTTCTCTGGACAGAGGGAGTTGCCACAGCTCCGACCATCGTTGGATAAAGGTCACATCTGAATTTAAAAGGTAACCATCGTTGAAACAATGGATAGTTGAACAAATTTTAAGATCGTCCGCGAATTTAAAGCATGGCCTTGCACCATCAGCACAAAATGGTGCCAAGTCATTCAGATAAATCACAAAAAGTAGCGGACCGAGGACGGATCCTTGGGGCACCCCGCTACCCACCCAAGCAAATTGGGAGCTGGAGGATTCAACCACCACACGCTGCCTGCGACCTGAGAGGAAGTCTGCAAGCCAAGCAAGTAAATTTCCACCAACTGACAGCAGCGTTAGTTTGTGTAGAAGTTTTGAGTGAACAACAGATTCAAAGGCTTTCATAAAATCAAAATAGATGACATCGGTTGGGATGCCTAGGTCGGTCGCAGAAGTCCAAAGGTCAAGCACTAACAAGAGTTGCATCACTACAGATCTGCCAGGCAGAAAACCAAACTGGTCACCACCGAGTAGCTTCCGCTCCTCAAGAAATTTAAGTAAGGATTGACGGATAAGGGTTTCCATGATCTTGCATGGAACAACAGTAAGTGCGATTGGCCGATAGTTGGCAGGGTTTGAAGTATCACCCTTTTTATAAATCGGGATGACGTTAGCAGTTCTCCACATAGAAGGAACGGAACCCGTAGACATGGATAGATTAAAGATGAAGGTTAATGCAGGAGAAATTTCGTGGATGAGCTGCTTGTAAAAATACGCAGAGAAGCCGTCTGGACCAACTGCATGGCTGGGCTTAATGGAAGACAATACCTGAACCACCTGTTCAACAGTAAAGATAACATTTGTACAATCCCCTGTTATTTTAGTGCCGGATATGCCACCTGGGTCAACACTGCAAGGATCCACACTACAACCACTCTGACTCGCACAGTTAAATGGGGGGATAACATCGTTATCTGTAACAACATTGGAGAGAAAAGTTGAATTTAAAAGTTCAGCTTTGGCTGTATTAGAAGTTAGGTAAACACCATCAACCAGAAAAGGAGGCAGGGTACGAGCTGATTGCGTTTTAGTTTTGTAGAGACGAAACAAGCTAGACAGACTACCATCCCTAATGGCAGCAACATCGTTTTGGTTTCGCCAATCATTAATTGCAACTGCATAAGCAGTTTGCCTCCGTGAATATGCAAGTTTGGTTGAAGCGGAAGGAAACTTTTTGTAGGTCCTCCATGCTGTAAGTTTTGACCGATCAAGTTTTTTAATAGGGACAGGTAGGGAAGGGCTGAAATGACCACTCATTGACTTAAAGCAGGGTCTACCTCTGCATGTCGCAACCAGGTCCAATAAAAGTTTGTGGAAAGCTATCCAGGCACTGTTAGCATTACTGAAGCCAAGGTATTGAAGCCAATTAATACTGGACAATTTGTCCCTTAGTAAAGCAAAGTTAATTTTCCCCTGAAGATGGATTTTAGGTTTCAACGAGGAACGTTCACAGTGGACAAAAAAACTCACCATTTCATGGTCACTAGTGCCCAAATTTGGAAGAGGTTGGATTCCATATATAAGACGATCATTGTCCGAAAAAATAAGATCAAGTATGTTGGTTCCCCGTGTGGGGAAATCGACAAGCTGAACCATGCCCGGTGAGGAAATCAAAGTTACAAAATCACGGTGGGGGCGGTCGGTAGCCGTGGAAGACGCCCAGTCAACAGATGACAAATTAAAGTCACCCAGGATGACATTTGAACAACCAAGGTCCATAGCAGCGGAGAGGAAAGAACACAAGGAAGTAATGGCCGTGTCACAATGACTGTCTGGTAGATAGCCCAGAATAAAATTTAGGTGCTGGTGAGGGAGACGGATGGATAATGCTTCAACACCGTCTCGTGCTAGATTAGCTGTAGCATCAAGCTCTCCTTTAGAAAGCGCCATCACACCTCCACCCCTAGAACCCCGGTCAAGCCTGGCCACAGAGTATCCGTGACCCCCTATGATCATCGCATCAGTAGTTGAGTGATCAAGCCACGTCTCAACCACGAAGATGATATCGTATGCCTTCACATGCTTCAACCCACAAAGAACTAACTGGGGTCGTTACGAAACAACCAGTAACAATCCGCAGTCCTTCATTGACCACAGCCTGCAAGGACGCCACATGCTTCTTCTCAGCAGACACAAATGGGAGATGGAAGTCCAAGACAGACCGGACAAAAGCCTTGTACACAGCCCGCAATGGGCCACGCCGCATACCACTCAGCTGAGAGAGCCTCGCCCTGATCTTATCTCGAAGGGATGCCACGTGCAAATGCCACTCAAGCCTCTCATCCAACAGAACACTAAGATATCGCTCAGAGGACACCTGAGACACACGAGTGCCATCAACCAGTATAGACAGAGAAGCGGAACGTCTAGTCCTCAGCCAGCTGAAGACTACTAAAACAGTCTTCGGGCGGGGCAAAGGAAGGCCACACAGAGAAAGCAGGGCAGAAACCCGTGCCACTGCTATTTCCGCACAGTGACAACACACCGACGGATCATCTCCAGCAAACCAGAGGGCTACATCATCGGCATAGCAAACTACATTGGTAGCTGCACCGATCTCTTCAAGGACCTGGTTGATAGCAATTGCAAACAGGAGTGGGCTTAGGCAACGCCCTTGAGGGAGGCCTCTACTAGAGCTCCTAGTGACAGACCAATAGCCATTGACACGAACTGCAAAGTGCCGCACGCCCAGAAGGGCCCAGAGTGTATCAACCAGGGTGCAACCAACCCCCATGCGGAGGAGACTGTACCGAACCCACTCAACATTAACGGTGTCATAGACGGCCTTAATATCTAAAAAGACCACCACAACGCAATGGCCCCGTGACCACACGTCATAAATGCGGTAACCAGAAACATAACTGCATCCTGCGCACTGCGACAAGACCTATACCCAAACTGCGTCTGTGCCAAGCAGCTGTTGCACTCAAGATGGCTCTCAAGACGCCTGACAAGCATCCTCTCATATACCTTCGTCAGACAGGAAAGGAGAGAGATCGGCCTATAGTGAAACTAACGACCTCGGTGACCCATGCTTGTGGAGAGGGACCAGGATAGTGAACAGCTACTTATCTGGAACAGCACACCCCACAAAGATAGAATTGAGAATAGAGACACACTCTGCCAGAGCTGAGGCACTCAGATTACGCAGCGCTTCGTAAGATATCCCATGCAGACCAGAAGGACTGCCGTTCTTACAACTCGCTAGTGCAGACGAAAATTCCGTGCCACCCAACGGAAGATCAGACGGCGAACCATCAACCGTGGAAAACCCAGGTAGAGGCGGCGAGGACCCTGAGGGTAGAGAATAAACACTGGCAAAGCGATCACAGAACGCATCACAGACTTGCTAATCCTTCGCCTTTCAGAACCACTCTAAGGGGACCGCTGGAATCATAGGCCCATGTCTGGGAGACCCACCGGCAGCCACCGGTTACCACTTTCCATGCTTGCGTCAACGAAGAAACAGAACACACACATGCACACGACCTATCAGGGTATTGGTCCCGCTAATTCCGTATAATATAAGCCGATTCACTGACGACCGCCCTGTACGTCAGCCATAATTCATCACACTGACGCCTCTTCCACCGGCGGTATGTTTGTTGATGATCCTGGACTGCTCTAGAGCAGGCCGTTGTCCACCAATCTGGTTGTGACCGTGATGGATCCTCAACACGCCCAAGCCTTCCCTGACCCGGCTGCGGAATATCATTTACAGCAAGCCACCCCTAAAACGATCCATTCGAAACTCTGGGCCGCAACTGGGCACTCGCTTCGCGCCGCGGAAAAACCGAAAGAGACAGATGCCACAGAACCATTGGGAAGTGGTCACTCCCTCGCTGGTCATCAGACACAGCACACTTAAAATGTGTCTGAAGCCCTGACGAGCACAGAAAAAAATCCAGCACTGACTCCTGGACAGAACTGCTGTGCCAACGCGTAAAGGTTGGCGTCCCAAAGTAGAATTATAAGCTCAGCTCTTCTGTTAAAGAACCTAGTGGCCGCCATACAACAATGCTGGAATTGAACAGTGACGCTCTTACAATGAAGTTTGACAATTGAATGGTCAGTCTTTCTTGCTCTGCCTGCTTGAGTCTGTCTGCAGATATATGGCCTCAGGGCTGCATCGGGTAGATGACTGGGTGCGGTTAACGCTCGCTAAAACCCTTTGATCCTTTTTTTTAGTCAGTCTTTTTTGTCATACAATCCAAAGTGGTGAAACGTGCATCAGCTGCATTGGTAGATGAACATAAGGC
Source organism: Lithobius niger (assembly GCA_023313725.1). Classification (NCBI taxonomy): domain Eukaryota; kingdom Metazoa; phylum Arthropoda; class Chilopoda; order Lithobiomorpha; family Lithobiidae; genus Lithobius; species Lithobius niger. The sequence goes on along the minus strand of JAHWFP010104502.1, from coordinate 94,745 downwards.
AGGGCCCGTAAATCTACTTCTACACTCTGTTTTCACAGTGCGACTGTACATTAAACGGAAAACGGATTTCAAAGTCGTACAGCGGGTGTGCCTACTGCAGTCACCTGGAAACCCATTTGACGTAGGACAGTGACGCTAAAAACAGTGACATCACCAGTCAACAGTAGCACAAGGACACTGCAGCCTCCTTTAACATTAGCAATTCTGGTGGAAGCAACGATGGGCTGAAACAAGTACGTGTCTAATACATAAAAATCAGCCAAATAGTTGATCTCTACGAAGGACCTCACTGCGACCTATTTCAGGAAGACCAATTCATTTTAAACAACGTGGGAGAAGACCTACATCTTAAACTGATTAGACACAAGGATGCTTTTTGCTTGATCGATAACAATGCGTGTATCTCTGATTGTGCACAATGGCATGCCATCACCAATGGCACTCGTCGTATTCACACAGGCTTTACGAAAAATTCTTACAATTTTGATAAAAACGTTGTGAATCAGCTCTCCTAGCAAGTTGATGGAACAACTATACAATACATGCCGTCCCTTATAAACTAGATATACAGACAACCTGTATGTTAACAATATTACTATTCACTCTTCCTAGCCACCGACACGCAAGTTACAGACTCACCACCACCCACACTTGTTACGAATACCGTCAGACAACAATCTGTATGCTGTTGACTTGACTAGTGATAAACGCAGGGAAAATGTCACTGCAACCTCACTATACCCAAGGTTCTCTTCGCATTAACATCACAAGCAAGGAATTGCTTACAAAAACCATCAATTTAGTGCACTACATGGTGCATCAAAACGTTTTGGAAATTGATCGATCGAGAAACGTGCTCTACGAACACTAGATGCAAACCGATCAGCCGAGAACTGCAGCCAGTTGTTTTGTTTCAGACTAACTGCCAGGAATAGCTGATTACGTCGTCAACTTGGAGCCTGCGTCAAAATCCTGCACCTTGTGACCGTTCATCGTCCTAAAGCCAGTGTGGACTATTATGATAATTTATGGACTGAAGCCGAAAATATCAATATCCTTCGATGTCTCAAAAGGAACTCTATTTCCAAACATAATAATCTCCACACGTATCAAGGGCCTTGTAGTACGGTATGTGGACAATATTACCTTTATTATCTGTGCAACAAGGCGAATGGTCTCTCTACGAACATATACAACAAGATTTGTATCCCATGACCAAAGATTCCTGTGACTGACCTGTTGTCAGATTTGTGAAAAAACATTTTAACGTGGAAATGCCGAAATCCTTTACGGCCAAGACTGTGTCCAGCGCTACAAAACCCTACTGTGACTGTGGGGGAAGAAAAAGTGGGCATGCCTAGTAATAGTAATATCTTGAATGAAACAGGAGTCTTTATGTACGTAGGAGTCCATGGCTGTTTGCTGTGACGTGCATATCACGTCACTGGGCTAGTCCAATCAGACGGCCAAACAGCCGTTGTTCTCGTTCGTCATTGGCTAACTCATGGTGACGTCACAGCAAACAGCCATTGCACATGATTTAAACTCAAAGAAAATACAGCATTCGACTCTTTTCACATTTATCTGTATAAATATTTGAATGAACCTTGGTACCATGCATAGGCAAAAGTGACCACCATGTCTCTTTTTTTTCAAAATGTTATCTTGCTGGCAATCTTCTTTATCAATGTCATTGAAAAAAAAAACCAACTTATTTAGAAAAATAGATTTGTAAGCCTTAAAGCATTTAGGACCTAGTGAGCTGTAAAGTTGTACGCTGTCAAAGCAAACTCTCGAATCAGCTAGCGATTTGGGATGTCAAAATTATTGCTGACGAGGGCGACACGTACATATCTTGCAAAATCAGAATCCTGGCGTATCGTTAAGTTTCTGTATCATGGGACGCCAATAGGTGTCACCTGGATAGCCAACCAGACGACAGGTGTGCTTCAGTTTATGTTTTATTTTTACAGATCTCCTGGTTCTTCCTTCCGGTCAGAAGCAGTCGGAATAGCCCTCGTCAGCAATTCTCCTATGGGGAGCTGGAGGCACTTAGCTGCAACCATGCACCTGACATGTGGACGTATGTGAAAAAGTACTATTGCCTTCCTTTCAGAAGAAATAAAAACCTTTCCATTTTTCTGCCTTTGATTAGACCTTATTTGTTTTTCAACCAAATATTCGTATTTCATCTCTTCAGTACCCAGCCCTCCGCAAGGGCTGGAAACCAAACCATAAATTATGCTATATTAAAAAATGCTATACCATTCGTCCAAGAGAATTCCGAACTCAGGTTACGCACCAAAACAAAGCACACGAGGGAACACTGCTGATTCCAACCTCACCATGTACTATAATTTTTCACATCACATGGCTCACAAGAAGACAAACAAAAAAAACTGCTCCGGGAAACGAAAGGTTTGCTAACTCCATCCTGTTATAGGAAGTAACCAACACACATAAAACTATGTTAACAACTCCACTCTTTACTACCACACCATGCCAAACTGAGATAAACCAAGCCTGCTACACCACCAGACGACCGAAGTAAAGGCAGAGTACACACAAGTCATTTCCAAATTTCATTTGTGGGGTGATTACAAGGTGATTAGCAGAGGGAGTAAGCAAACATTGAAAGTAGAGTATAAACTAGTGTTGAGAGCACAACAGTGAGAAGTGAGAAAGAATGAAAGAAAACCCCCAATGCCTACCACGTGAGGCTTAACTTATACTCCTCTACGTACCTATTCAGACGGGCAGAGGGGAAAAGCGAGCACTGAATTGAATTCTTCTCCTAGCCTTCCGTTTTCCGCACATAGGCCGGGCGAGAAAATTATGAACGTCTACGTAACTTCCATATACAAGCGAAAGCAAACACATTTGCTTAAACGTACATATCGCCATTAACCAGAAACACGAACATCTGCTTGACACAGTGCCCTATTGGTCACTACATTAATTCCGCCCGATCCCCCTAAAAGTTCCTACTATTTAGAAAATTAACTTAACACTGCCTCCTGCATTGGGGAAAAAATTGCTTGTGATTTCCCAAGGGAAAGTGGCATGCCTCAGTCAACAATGCATCCATCCACCGGAACGCAACATTTTGTAAGGCATGGAGAATTGACTACGTGCTGCTCCTTATCAACCAAACTACGATATTGTTGACAAAAATCTGGCACATTAGCATGTGGCTCAATCAATTGAAGACAGTGATTTAACAATTCAACAAAAAGAAAATGGACATGCCACAGCCTTGAGACAGGCCCCTACTTATGTGTCGCGGCACTGAAGTGAATTCACTCGCGTGGATTAGAAAGTCCCTATTCGATTGAAGGCCTTTTAAGACCCATATAATTTTTGCATTAACCTTATTTGAATCAAAAACCCATTCTGGTATAATGGTGTCGTAAGCCACGTATATATGAAGGAAGACGGCTACAACTGTGTTCCATGCTTCATGAACTCCGGGAGGGAATAAGAGAAAAGTCTCTTGAGTACTCCTTCCTTGTCTGAACCCACACTGAGTGTGACGTCAGAAGCCACAATTTTCTAAGTACCAGGAATAGTCCCTTGCGCAGGAAACTTTTGAAAAGTTTCCCTACACAGGAAAGCAATGTCAGTGGCTTGAAACTGTAAATGGCTTTAGCTTTACTTGCTTTAAGGAGTAGGTCGTCTGTAAGCATAAACGCATAGTCATGCATAATTACTGTTGAGCTAGGGCTAAGTCTACGATTGATTTCTGAAGTTCCATACCATACCATCTAGCAAAAGCGGACGAAACCATCATTAAGGAACATCAGGTTGTGGTCAATCAAAAACTCTGCTGCTAGCGTCTTTCATTATGTCTCACATTTTCCCAGAGACAATGCAAAGCATTGTGACCGGCTGAAGAATACGCCCAAGCCAGGCATCCCACCCAAAAGCTAAGACTCTGCTAAAAGAATGTATAATTGCCACCGATAGCCATCACCCTTCTTACCAGACTTGCACACATTATAGCTTCCAGCCCAGAGCGCTCACCAAGTGCCACCAGACAGTGCGTCACAGATAAGCAAACTGCCAGCAAATTCCTGGGCCTGCTTTACTCGATCAATAACAGCGTTTGTAATTTGAAACCTTCTCTTTCAGTTCAGTCGAGTTTCTGCAAAGCCCAAAATGCGAATCCGTTGGGCTAGTGTTGCAACTATGCACAACTTCACAGCCAATCCAGGAACAATCCAGAATCCAGTGGAGTCCATTGCAGTCACACTCATCGATCCTAAATTGGCTTTCAGCATTCCTCACCCACCGAACTCAAAGGGTATTTATTTCAGGTGTTCACTCATCTTGGGTAGATGCCCCCTGTGGGGTCCCCCAGGGCTCTGTTTTGGGTCCCCTGCTTTTTCTAATTTACCTGAATGATCTGAAATTTGCTGGGGATCTTTGTTATGGGTATAAATTTGCAGACGATTTGAAAATTGGCTCGGAAATTTACTCCCCATCCTGCTCTCTGGCCCTTGAGACCGAGATCCTACATGTTGAAGAGTGGTCAAATAAATGGCAACTCCCACTTTCAGTCCTGAAGTGCCACTCCTTCCATGTGGGCAAACAGAACCTGTGTAATCAGTATATACTCGAAAATCAGGCACTTCCCTCGAAATCTGAGGTGCGGGACCTGGGAATCTGGTTTACCCAAGACCTGAAATCATCCCTGCATTGTGCTAAGATCTGTGCCGCTGCATACTCCCGTTCTGCTATCGTCAACAGGTGTTTTAAATCCGGTAATGTCCAAATTAAGATTTGGGCCTTTAAAGTTTTTGTGCGGCCTGTTCTTGAGTATGCCACTCCTGTTTGGTCCCCATATCTTGCACGAGACATCGATGCTCTGGAGCGTGTCCAGCGTAGATTTACGAAAGGTCTCCCGGGTTTTCGGGATTTAAACTATGGGGAACGTTTGTCCAGGACTTGCCTGGAACCCCTCGAACTGCGTAGGCTAAAATTTGATCTAATCATGGTTTTTAAGATTCTGCATGGACATGTTAAGGTCGACCTCCCCGTATTCGATTTGGCGCCAGTCGTAAATCGCACTAGGGGACACAGCTGGAAATTATTATATCCCAATTCTCATCTGGACTGCCGTCGTAACTTTTTTTCAGTCCGGGTCATCCCCATTTGGAACGCCCTTGACAAGGAGATTGTAAATGCAACAACTGTGTCAGGTTTTAAGAGGCTCCTCCAGCAGGCTGATCTCTCTATATTTCTTAAACGGCCTGTTACTACATAAAGGAATGCATCACACACAGCCTAACCACAAGGACCAGAGTAAGCGGCTCACCCCCCTTCTGCCATCCTTCCACTCCTGTGGTAAATTTTTTGTTTATATGTTTATAAATTCCTTCACCACTCAAATCGGCACATGGAAAGCTTTGGGTCCAGGTGTACTAACCGATAAAACATTGAAACCCAACTCCATGGCATTACTTGCATCTTCATGCCCATTTACTACCTCATCCAGTTTCCAGCATCTTGGCACACCTTTATCTATGTCCTGTTGTTAGTGCTTCAGTTACCCTTTTCAAATATCACAATATATACGATTTGGGGTCAAGCTTGTAGCCTATTTTATACTGTTTTTTGGAAAGAAAATGTGGACGCTTGAATCTTGAAGTTGTATCTCCCTACTTGCTGAGTCCCTAACTCCTGGTTGCACTCCCTTTATTACTCTAGACTACGTTGATTGCCGTACTCCGTATGGACTTTTCGGCTACCGAAATAAATAGGCACAAACCAGGACCAACCAACTCCGTTTACATTGAGGAAGTTGTAAAACAGCGTAGACTAGAGTAGCTTAGTAAGCGTATTTAAGCACGACACAAAAGAAATTGCTTAACATTTTTTTATACTATTAAACTTCCCTGCAAGTCTCCATGCTGACGCTTGTTTAAATTAGAAGAAAAAAACGAACTCATTTGATGTTAACATTAAGATTTAGGCGAGCCAGAGTCAAAACAGGAAAGAAACACAAAAAAACTTTCCTGTGAGGTTTCCGATAATGACAGTGTTGCAATAGGGTTTAGTCCAGGTGAAACCTCATTGTTGTTACAATGATAACTTTTGGTACATGGCAGGTAAGCTAATGATTGGCGTCTTCGACTTGCTAAACAACATCGCTGAAAAACCGTACAAAAACTAATCGCTAGCCTGTGTATCGTCAATAGGGCGATGAACGGAAAGGAGACGACTTGACTAAAGCATAATACTGAGAAATCAACAAAAAAAAGTAAGTTTTGTGTGATGTGCAGAGGCGGGGACAGGAGGGAGGGGGGCATTGCCATGCCCATTTTGGAAAAAATGCCCTTTTTGTAAAAAAAAAAATATGCTCTATTTTGGTTTTCTGAACCGATAAACGCTGGTGCTGCAGCCAGAGAAAGGGCCTAGAGGCCAAAAAAGGCAAAAAGAAGGGCAGGAAATGGGCATAAAAGGACAAAAAAGAGAGACAAGCTTAAAAAAGGGCAAAAAAAAAAAGACTGACGAGCAAACAAAAGAAGGTTCCCAGAAAAAAAAATCTCAGCGTGCCCTTTTAGGTTGCTAAAAATTAATTAAGTGGTTCTCGGGAGTGGTGCTGAAAAAAACTGACGCGAGCGGGCGGTGTTTTTATTTTACGTTTTATTCGTGATTTTTCAGATACGGGCGAAGGCTATTTTTTTTTTTAACCAAACAAAACGAAATCAGTTGCTTATATTTTATTGTGTAGTACATCTATGTTTTAATGCCAGGATCAACACGCAACAGTTGCATATTTGATAAAAGTCATTCTTTACATCCCAATTTGTAGTTGTGACATGGCTCTGAACAACCCTTAGATTCAGTTTCGAGGCAATCGTGTGAAAGGAGCAGAGAGCTGCTGTGGTCATCGGCTCCAGAAAATGTTTGGTGAAAGTGCTGATGCGTGATCGGAATTTTTTTTTAGACGGTGTCATAAAAAACGTTTCATGCGTTAAGAAAAAAACCCACGCGTGCGCTCCAGAGAACCACTTAATTAATTTTTAGCGGCGTTGCAAAAGTAGCCTCTGCCCTATCGGTGGTCTGTTCACGCTACTGGTGAGGTACGTGGCTTCGTGTGTATCAAACATTCAAAAATTCCAAGGCAGTGGGCGTTAAATTTTACTAATACTCGATAATCTAAACACAACTAAACAAAGCCACCATTCCTCCTTTGTTTAGGCGTTAATATATTTGAAAATTTTCTTGTAGTTGACGCAGTAAAGCATTAAACACCCGTCACTCTTCCCCTTGTTTAATGAGCAGTGTTTTGAAGTTGCAATGATTTAATTTTATTGACTTGTCTAATAGTAGAAATACAGCAGTAAGGTTTCTTGTGGATTTAACATTACAGTAACAGTAGGGAATCTGAAACCATATTCGTGTTTCTTTCCTGTTTTGAGTTTGGTTGAGCTAATCCTCGCTTTGAACATTAAACGGGCTTGTTTTTGTTTTCTATTTCGTGATACTTTGGCGTAGGGTGTTGGTCTTTTGTGCGCCAATGGAAATATCAGTTTTTACGTGTGTGTTGAGGTTAAACAACTAAACTAGAAACAAACAAAAAAACAAAAAAAAACATGTTTGAGGTTTGGTTTAAATGAACCAAAGTCAAACATGTAAGGGTCACGAATAAGCTTTCCTGTAAGGTTTCAGACACCACAATTTTGCTGCAGTGTTTAGTCCACATGAAACCTCACTGACGCCTTACCAATGTCCTGTGACTGGCGCTGGCTGATTTGCATCGTTTGCGTGATTGAATTGATTTGCACTTGTTGACTAATCACATATATAAACCATGTAAAACGATAAAACTAGTCGTTTAGAGCCCATAAAAACTACTTGGCAAATTACCGATTAGATTTAGAAAAGCACAATTTGCACATTGGTATCTGCAAAATGAGCTATGAATCAGCTTTTTAGGGTGAGTAGTTCGTTCAGCTGAGTGCATTGTGTAAAAATGTATGAAACCCAAGATCTAGTCTTTGAGTGTTTACAACCAGACAAAAACTAGTTTCCCGATTGCAGCTCGGGTCCAGTCCTTCACGACCCAAATGATTTAAATACATTTTTATATGGGTGTTTACCAAGCCATATATGGCACATACACCGAATTTGGTTTGAAAGTACAAAAAATGACAGACATATATTAAGCATCACAATTTTTACCATAACATGGGAGACTAAGGTGAAACCTTATAGTACTACTGTACTTACTAATGGCAAGAATTTCTAGGGTTTGGGAGAAGAATTTGTAACTCTAAAAAGTCCCTATTGTAACACGTTAGATTCGCCCCCATTAGTTCAGTCCGAGTTTTCAGAGGGCTCCAGGTGTTCTATCTGGTAATTTTTGCTCATTTTTCAGCCCAAATCTAAAGTAAACTAAATTACAACTAATCTAGGCTAAATAATAATTAAATATAAGCTAGTTTCGTTCAGTTTAGTTTAATTTTAGGCTAAAAACTGAGTAGATATTCCCACATAAAACACGTGGCGCCCTCTATAAACTAAGACTGAACTAATATGAACGTATTTAAGGCGTTTCAGTGTGGGTCTCAGTCACAAATTCTCCTCCCCAGCCCTATAAATTCTTGCTAATGGGTACTGGGATTACGATAGCGTATCTCTTGAAAGTTTTAAAACTAAAGGATGTTTAATTCTAAACCGTAATCGTAATCTCTTTTAGTGCCTGTAGTACCAAAACGTAATACTCAGTTCACGTTTGTTGTTATAGTTTTTACCTCATTCAAACCTGTTTTACTTGTTTGTGTTGCAAAGTAGAACAAAGAAGCGTATCATCCTGTGCTATCGCGTTTCTTTCGTTTTCTGGCTATAACCAGTGACAATAGTGAAACTGGCTATAGCAGTTTCTTTTAAAGTGTCCGCGGCTTATTTTGAGTTCGCCGCAGAACGAACACAGATAATCGATTGTACGTTTTTGGTAGCGGAGTGCCTTGTTGATATCCAAGATGGTTAACAAAAAAACAATGGCGGCCGTTGATTAAAGCCGCCCGCTCCAGGAAGACGTAGCCGCTCATAAAATACTTGCAGGACTCGAGATGCGATGCGAAACAATAGTGCTGTGTGTTTTTTTTCTTTTAAATCACTCTCAGGCAAACATTACTATCGGGCAACACACCAGTCGGGCAAACATTACTGTCGGGCAAACATCTCTATCGGGCAAGTCACCTGTCGGGCAAACAACACTGTCGTGCAACTCACCTGTCGGGCAAATATCACTGTCGGGCAACCTACCTGTCGTGAAACTGTATTCGGGCAAATGTACTGTCGGGCAATCGAGTGCCGGGCAACTGTACTGCTCCCAGTGACAACCTTTGAAGCCATTGTTCAAAATCAATAACATTTTTTGATTGCTCGAATTTGTTGACTATAATATTTTTTTTTTATGAAAATTTTATTGTGCTGTACGTATTGTATGTGTAGTTTGGTAAATCTAGGAACAACGCATAACCCGTCTAGCGATTAAATGTTCATTTACAAATCTATTGTGCTTTAATTTTACATGAGTAAAAGTAAAGGGAATTTTAAATTATGTTGCTAACAAAACCTTTTCAACCAATGCTAGATTTTTAAAAATTTAATATGATATAGCCATATTATTTTTGTTCCATTCTCATTTGGAAAAACTGTAGTTGCTCCAAAAATACTGAAAGATTAATGTTAAATCGCTCACCACTATAGGAATTTCACGTATTTCAGTAACAATAAAAACAATTTTTTTTTAAATAATCTTTTTAAAAGATGTATTTTAACATGTACATTACGGTATTTATTACTGAAAATTATTTTAGATTTATCATAAAAAATTTTTTATGATTTAATTAATTTAATTCACAGTTTGATTTATCATTCTGTCATTAATTTTTATACCTTATGTTTGGTGTTATTTATTTACTTTATTATTTTAATTTATATTGTTTTATTTTTATTTTTATAATTATTTTATATTTTTTCTTTTCTTTTATTTA
>JAHWFP010104502.1:43740-84635 GCA_023313725.1 Lithobius niger | reverse complement strand
ATTTTGGACTTGTTAGGCAATGGTTTCTTTTGCGTTTGTTCCAGGATTGTGACTTTTGGACAGCTGGATTTGGGTAGCTTGCCAGCATTGCTAGTAGTTGCCTAGCAACCACTACTGGTATTGTTTGAATCTTGGCCGTTGCGTTGTCTTTCGTGTTGAGAATGGCAGCTTGGTTGTCGGAAGCTTCTGTGATTCAATTTCGATTGTGAAAAGGCTATTGTTGGAGGTATTAAACATTACTTTTGTAAGCCTATATGCTAATAATGAAATCTGTTAACAATAATAATAATAATAAGTTCATTTCATATAATTACAGTATTACTGTAACCCCCGAAGCCTTGATTAAAAAGCTTGTATGAGTTTCGTAAGTCATCAGTCTTAACAAGTTCTCATTATCACGAAAACGACTGCATATGTATTCATAACAATTCACATTCATTGTTACACTAACAATTCAATAATCTTTCTTCTTAATATATTCGTATGCTAATTTCTGTTTTCCAGTATATAAGTTTGCATTTTTTTTTTAATTCACCCTTATTCATACACTTCATTATTTCCTTTGTTACTCCATTGAACAAGTCTGGTATAAAGTAATCCCTTTTTCGTTTTCCATAATTATTTTTACGTATTGGCAATTTATAACTATTTTTTCCTGCTCTGGGTTCACTTTTATAATTTATTAGAACTTTGTGTTTATTATTACGAAAATACTTTGCCAAAATAACAAAGTTTTAGATCTTTTATCTTCATAAATTTATTCTCCTTAAAGAAAGTTTTTTTTTTTCAAATTTAGTTCTCCAAACAGAATCTTTATTAACTTATTCTGTGGTTTTTGTAATCTTTGAATTAAGTAATCCGTTGTTTGTCCATATATTTCAATTCCATATCTGATGATACTAGCTATCCAAGCATCATAAATAATTTTTTTTTGTTTCTTGTTTAAGATTCTCTCAGTTTGTATAATCTTGGGGTTAATTTTCTAAGTTTTTTTTATCAACTCTTTTATATGCTCTTTAAACGACCAATTTACATCAATTTCTATTCCCAAATATTTCATCGTTTGTTGTTTTTTCTAGTTTAAAACACCTGTTACTACAAATGTGATTGTTTCCATCAGAATATAATTTTTTGCAGTTTCTATAATGTTTAATAATCCATTTACTATTTTTAATTTTCATTTTTGGTACTGTAATGTCCATTTGCAAGGTTTTATCTTTACTAATAAATAATTCATTCTCAATATAATAATCATTAATTAAATTAAAATCGTGCAGTAAATTATTCATCACATCTTCATAATTTTTATTTATTGATAATATGAAAGTTTTTGTATTTTCCAAGTTTTCAACAACGTCATTTATAAAAATTAAGTATAGAAGAGGTCCCAGTACAGAACCTTGTGGTACACCGTATTTAATTGTAGTCGGAAGACTATTTTGTCCTTTTACTTGTACTATTGTTTTTCTGTCATTCAAATAGCTTTTAATAATATTATGTATTTTCCCTCTTAAACCTAGGTTATAACATTTTTGTAATAGTATGTTCATATCAAACCTATCAAAAGCTTTTTTTTTTAATCTATTAGAATAATACCGATATATTTTCCTTCGTTAAGTCCTGTCGTTATTAAGTCATTCATTTCAGATAATAGATCAGTAGTACCCATATTATTTCTATAACCAAACTGTGATGTTGTTAAACTTTTACATTTATCCCAAAAAAAACATATTTTATTAACAAAAAACTTTTCTAGTATGTATCAATTATAGATAATAGTGATATAGGTCTATAGTTATTTAAGTCTTGTCAGTTTTCTTTTTTAAAAACCGGTCTAATAATTTGAATTTTTAGCTGTTCCGGCCAAACTTCACTTCGATCATTGCATTTAATAATTTACAAATAGCTTTAGCTGTATTTTCTTTGTTTTTTTTTATATGATCCGTTTGTAATTTGTCTAATCCTGTTGTCTGTGTATTATTTAATTCCGTTATAATATTTACTATTTCCATATCAGTAGCATTTTCTAAATACATTGTCTGTTTTACGGATTTTTTATTTTTAGCTCTATCACCTGTTGTCTTTTTTGAATAATCTCCTTGTTTATACACTTCATGTTCAATTTTATCAATGATCTTATATTCAGTTATTTGGTTTGAGAAATTAATATTAAATTCATTAATAGTTTTTTCTAAACTTTTATCAGTAAATGTTTTTAAATTTCATCATCAATTTGTTTTTTTATTATCCTTTCCAGTTAGTTCATTTACAACATCCCATATTGTGTTTTTAGTTTTCTGCAAGTTTTTTAACTTCTTCTAAAAAAATTGTTTCTTACAAACGGTACTTTTAATTTTTTATTAATTTCATTTTGTTTCTATAATTTTCCCAAAGTTCAAAATTAACATTTTCTCTTTTCTTTAATTCTTTCACATTTTTTTTTTTTCAATTTACATAGTTAGATCATCTGTAATCCATTCTTTTCTTTTATATTTTTTAGTTAATGTAGTCCTTGTTTATTGTTTAATAATAATAATACTTAATAATAATTTTATTTCAATTAGTTACAGTAGTAACCCTCGAAACTGTTTATACAACAGTTTGTGTGGGCTTCAAGACAAAGTTATAAAAGTAATAAAAAATAAATAAAATAAATATTAAACAAAAATAATAATAATAAATAAATAATAAATCACACCATAGTACAACTTTCCCTCCCCATGTGGAGGATCACGGTGTAATAGATTTTTAAACATATAAGAATAATAATTACAAATTTTGCCAATTCAAACACTACACAACATAAGTAAATTGTAAACAATTTTAACGTTATTTACAAAAGCTTTAAATATTATTATTTTTTAATTATTAGGTAAATAGTCTTGTATTCTTAATTTAAATTGTTGTTTATTTACACAAGTTAATAATATTTTTGGAATATCATTAAAAATGTTAGGTATGAAATATTCTCGTTTTCTTTTACCGTATACATTTTTCAAAGCTGGTAATTTAAAACTATCTTTTATAGTTCTTGTTTTGCTTAAAGTGGACGATCTTATTTTTAATCTATTGTCAAAATAATATTTTAATTATATAACCAAAGTTTTAATTTGTCTTATTTTCATAATTTTATTTTATTTAAAACGTGTTTCTGTTTGTACTTCATTATTTTTACTCCCAAACAAAATTTTTATTAATTTGTTCTGTATTTTCTGCAATTTTCAAGTACTCTGATGCATGTCCATATATTTCAATCCCATATCTAATTACACTTGATACCCACGCATCAAAAACTATTTTCTTCTGTTACTTATTTAAAATTTTTCTTAATTTATAGACTTTTGGGCATAATCTCCGTATTTTTTTTATTGTTTCTATTATATAAGTTTTAAAAGACCAGTTTTTATCAATTTCAATTCCTAAATATTTCATAGTATGTTTTTTTTTCTAATTTAACACATTTATCACTACAAGTAAAAATTTGATTTCCATATCCTAAGTTCTTGCAATTACCATTATGTTTTATAATCCATTTATTAATAATAATAATAATAATAATAATTTATTTCACACTTTGCACGAAACCAAAGGATTTGTATGTGCCTGTTTACAAAATGAAGTACATGGTAAAAGACAGTAAGTGTTATACAAACTTCACTAAAATATAAACTATAACACTATTACAGACTGCAATATACAGTGTTCCTATAATAAAAGACCCGAAGTTAAGAATAAAATGTGGCTTCCGTAGACGAATAAAACAGTTGAAATATATCTGAAAATTGACTTCTGAAATACTTATTTTCAAAGAAACAAAACTACTCTATCTGATTTGTCCTACAGGGCTCCGAGCTGAAGCAATCCACCCTCTCTTTATATCCCCTCAGCGCCCAAAACTAAAGTACCTTGTTTAACAGAAATTTATCAGCAAAATCGACTAAGCAGACGAGAGTAGGCGTACGCACATTGGGGCACGTTCCTCCACACCCCCCCCCCCTTTCGCCTTTTGCCTTTTTTGCCCTTTTAGGTTGATAAAATTATGAAGAAACACCATTAAACACCATTATAACAAAGGCTTTTCGAGGATCACAACACTGATTCGACGATTGGAAAAAATAGTAGACTGCCCCTTCTCGATGGTGCTTTATTTTGTCCCTTTTGAAAGCCTGAGGACGCCTACGCTGGCGGGAGGCTTTTATATTTATTTTTTGTCATAATATTAGCAAATGAGTAGAACTACCAAAAAAAAAAAAGTCACTATATGCAGAACTTTTATTTTATTTACCTTAGTTTCCCCGTAGGGAACGTTCACAAATTACGTAACGCCTGTAGAGGGAGGGAGGTTGAGCAATTGTGTTACCATCTAGTATGATTGGGAAGAGGCGAGAATGCCGAAGTGTTATGTAACACACTAATTTTCACTGACCTCTTTTAGCTAAATTATTTTTCTAACTTCCGCTTACAACTTGAAATTTGTGTTTAATTTTTTTCCAAAATCGCTGTTCTACTGCCCTTAGGTGATAAGTAGAGATAAATACGGATGCGACCCAATTTACATCCGTATTTTAGTTGCCTTTTGGACTTAGTCAGACTGCGTGAGCAGGGATTCGAACCCACGACCTTTGAAACCAAAGGCCGAAGTCCTGCCACTAATCCATACTGTCCGGCCAGTTTGACGGTAGGACTTCAGCTTTAGTTTCAAAGGTCGTGGGTTCAATTCCCCAGTCAGGAAGTCTGACATTTAAGTCCAAAAGGTAACGTAAAAAAGGTTTGCACATGTATTTATCAATACTTCTCGATCCCGTTTGGCTTTTCGTCCTGGTTAATCCATAATTTTATGTTTTATTGTGTGTTCCATTCGTTTGCACTTGGTGTGTGGCGTGCAGACAAAGCCTTCCTCCAGCGGCGATTGGAAAGTGTATGTTTGTATGTATACGTGTGCATGTTAAATGCTGCTTTCTTTTTAAGGCCGTGTCAGTATGGCTGAGCGGTAGGACTTCGGCCTTTGATTCCAAAGCTTGTGAGTTCAATTCCCGCTCAGGCAGTCTGTCATTTAAGTCCAAAAGGAAACACAAATAGGTTTGCATCCGTATTTATTCAATCATGAGCCCAATTGGCTTCCCGTCCTGTTATTACTAAGTACAGCTTCTACAATGGAACTCATTCCAAAAAAAGTACTCACTTGATGGGGGGGGGGGGGGGGCAGATGAGAAAATGTTAAGTGTTTTTAGGTGCGGTGGTTATACCAAGTGTTACACTGGTGTTACAAAATGGAGCCCCGGGGGAAGGAGGTCGCTCGGACCCTATTCTGAATTCAAATATTTTTATTTCTTATCCCCCCCCCCCCCCCCCCAAAAAAAAAAATCAAGATTCGTGGGTGCGTCACTGCTGGTTACGTTTGTAATTATACCCAAGGACGTTCACACGTGCCCCCAATCAACCTTTTCGCCACTTTTACCCTTTTTTGCTCCTTTTTCTTCTTTAGGTAGCTGTAATTATAAAAAAGAAAAAAAATTAAAACGTAGGCAAAAAATGTGAGAACATGGGTGAAAGTCTGCATACGCCACTTTACTTAATTCTGTTTGCACTGCAGTGCCGTGCAGGCTGTGCAGCAAAAAAAAAAAAAAAAAATTTGTGCAATAATATTTGTGCTGTAAAGGTATATGTGCAACCTGGAATCTGTCTGTCTGTCTGTATACAGAGACTTATATGCAATACTTATATGCAATGTTTTGATAGGTAGTGTTCGAGTACATAAACAGCATAGTCATTGCTATTCAACTCTACGAATTCGTTATAAAAAATTTTACTTAGTTTAGTTTTTAGATGGAACATTTTTTACAAAAGTCCTTCACGGAGATTAAATAAACTTTTCGTTACGTTTAATACATGTAGTTCCTCTGTCGATTGAAAAATGATAAAAGTAAACTGGAATTTAAACGGGGGAGGTGGTGGGACTTACATGTTAGCTAGCTTTTAAAGAGTTTCGGTGTAGATAGCATAATTCCGGTTTGTATTTTAACGCAACGTGCCGGTCCAGATTGTTTTTGAAAAATTCGTATTTTAAACTTTACGTGTGCGCCTTTTGTGTGAGTGTGAATTATGGATGAATGACTACAACTGGGCGAACACGCATTCGCATTATTTCGAAAATTTCGTCGTGAACTGAACGGAAAAATGACCTTTTCACCGTGTGGTCGGTCCACGTAAGTTTTGCCGCTTGCTTTCCCGTGAACTTGAATTATTATTACTTATACGGCAGGGAATCGAATGGACCTTTGAATAAACACGCCATTTAGTCGCCGGCTGCAATTTAATGCTTCGTTGGAATGTGAAGAAAGCAAAGCAAGCAAGGAAGAAGAAAAAGGCAAAGCAGGCAGCCAAGCTTTTGTTAAAATAATCAGGGAATTTTTGTTCCTTTTTCATCCAAGCTTAACTGAAACGATGCAAGGCGGGCGGACAATGTTTGGCCTTTTCTTCCTGCCTCCCACCATTCCCCTGATTGGTCTAGGGAAGGTGTTACTTAAATCGATAAAGACTTCACTTCACCTCTCTCGTGAAGGTCGGTGAAAAATACGTAAACATTTTAAACGGATTCCAAAAATTAATCGCCAGTCTCATCTCAGTGTGAGCTTAAAGCAGAGACCAACAGGGTTATAATGCGATATTAAGTCAGCTAGTCACCCCGCCCACTTCCGGTCACGTGATTAAAGTGCGGGTAATGATGCACTTTTGGTTACGTGATGAAAAGTGGGGTAATGACGTCACTTCCGGTTTTTCGTCAGTCTGGAGGAAGGTGGGAATGTGCCTTTTGCTACCTTTTCCCCCCGTTTTTTGTCAATCTAGAGAAGAGTGGGAAAGTGTCTTTTGCTACCTTTTTTTGTGTTTAGGTCATATACAAACATACACACCCCACTTCCGGTAACGTGATAAAAGTGGTGGTAATGACGTCACTTCCGGTCATTTGATCAAAGTGGGGTGATGACGTCACTTCCGGATTTTTGTCAATCTGGAGGAGAGTGGAAAAGTGCCTTCGCTACCTTTTCTTCGTTTTTGTCAATCTGTAGGAGGGTGAGGAAGTGCCTTTTGCTACCTTTTTTTGGTTTTAGGTCACATGATGAAAGTGAGGGTAATGACGACACTTCCGGTTTTCGTCAATCTGGAGGATGGTGGGAAAGTGATTTTTGCTACCTCCTATGACGTCATACTTCTGGTGGGTAACTTCACGCTAATGCCATATTAGCTACTCCCCGCCCGTGGGGGGGGGGGTTAATACATGCACTGAACGAATCTAGATCGTGATGGGAACAAGTTTAAAACATACAAAATACGTTAATCATTCGTATTTTGAAGGTTCCCAATAGGTTCTTTACTCTCATGAAACAAAGCATTAACGGGTGTAGATCGTAACTGAAACACCAACGTGTGATTAAATGGTATATTAAGGAAAATTATACTAAAAATTTTCTAAATGGTGTATAACATTCATATTTTGAGTGTTTCCGTTAGGTTTTGTACTCGTTTAACACCTTAGTGAGGTATGAAAACGGGTGTAGATCGTAATGGAAACGACCACCCGGGTGGAAGTTTACGTCCTCATTATCATTTATAAAAAAAAAAAAAGGTGAAAATGGTTGATAAATTATTTAAAAAAATCTTAAATGATGTCCAGTGTTGCTAATTCGTCATTCTCACAACGTAAAAGCTCGCGAAGCATATGAAAAAACTAGAAATAAAATCAGAAAAAAACTTGGTGAGGTAGCAAAAATCACTTTCCCACTATTCTCCAGATTGACGAAAACCGGAAGTGTCGTCATTGCCTTCACTTTCATCATGTGACCTAAAAACGAAAAAAGGTAGCAAAAGGCAGTTTCCTACCCTCCTACAGATTGATAAAAACGAAGTAAAGGTAGCAAAAGGCACATTCCCACCCTCTTCCAGACTGACGGAAAACCGGAAGTGACGTCATTACCGCCACTTTTCATCACGTGACCAGAAGTGCATCATTACCTGTACTTTAATCACGTGATCGGAAGTGGGGGGGGTAACTAGCCGACTTATATCGCATTACAACCGTACTGAGACCCACTCCCAGTAGGCTTTACGGTACTAGAAGATTAGCCGCGTGACGTTGCGTGGGTTAGTGTAGATTGTTGAAATAAATGTGTCCTTGAAATGTTTCCAGCCAGTGGCGGAAATAATTTTTTGTTTTTTGAGGGGGTGGGGAGAGGAAAATTGTATGCCTCCCTTTACGCCCTCCTGTCAGAAAACGTATAACCACTTTATTTTTATTACAATCAGAAAAGAAAACGTTTTGTAAAAATAAATTGATATTTTAAAGAATCTTTACGACCCTCGGTCCCTCTGGTGGGGGGGGGGCAGGCGGGGGGGAGAGGCGTTCACACCAGATGACGTGTTTTCTTTTTAACCCCAAAAGAAGCAGTGCCTTTCCCAGGGCCACCCTGAACAGAGCGAGCAAAACGGTCAGTCATAGCATCAAAACTTAGTGGATGCCTGATCGAATCCTACCACAGACCTTTGCTGAGGGAGGGGGGGGGGGGAGGACCTAATCCTCTCAGAACCGAGTGCGCCTTATTTCTAAGTTTGAATTAATGTGACAAGAGTGATAGTGCTAATAATGACGATGATGAAGTTGCTTGAACTGACCACAAAACAATTTATGTCGGTTTACGAAAACCTCGCTATTTACAAATATTAAACCGTTAAAAAGGTGGGCGTAAGATTTCAGTCTCCGACAAAAGCCGTTTGATGATTGTATGTCTGATGACGGCATGTCGGATGAGACATGATGGCATGTCTGGTGACGGCGTCCGTTGGCCATTCAAACATTAACGCTCACCTTATTTTTAACGGTTTTGTTTTTGTAAATGACGATGTTTTTATAGAAGCTAAAAGTACGTGTGTGCGTGTACCTCAACTCCTCTTGAACCAAGGCACCTACAAAGATAGGAGTACTACTAAACAATAGATAATAAAATTGCGCAACCGTTAGGCCTATTTTTGTCGCTGGAATTGATTTTATGACCTTCAAATAAGCCAGAAAACCTGAAAAAATAACGTCAAATTTTTTTTTACTCCCATGACGTTTGTTCATGACGTCATGGTCTGTTCATGCAAAGTTTATCATGCCTGAACAAACTTTCCCCGATACAACTATAACATCATGATCAGTCATGAAATGCAGGCGTGCTTAGGAATATGATGGGCGAAATGTGAGCAATAATTGCAATTAGTTTGCGTCGAAATAATCAGTACATCGATTTTCTTATGCTCATGGAAGTAAAGAAATTACATGAAACATGGAACGGCGCTAATGGAGTGAGCGATGCAGACGATATGGCTAGTTAGTATTAAAAAACGCTTAAGCGTATAAAGTAGGGATGTAAGCCTAAAAAAACTGAAGGCTCCAGCGTTTCCCAAAAAACAAGCTGGAACTTCTTTTACACGTTTAGTACGACCAGGAGCCAGGACGCACGTGGCTTACATGTCTTTTTTCTCTAGCTACTCCTTGAGAGCATTTAATTTTTTTTAAGGCTTATATTCCTATTTTATATGCTTAAGTGTTTTTAATACTAATACATTTTTTTTCTTGGAGATATTTCAGATGAATTATATAAATGAATTTCGATGTAAAAGATAATGGTGATATGACATAATTAAGATAAACACGTTTTGAGACAAATCAGATAAACGAGATTTGAGATAAAGGAGACACGCCAGATCGGAAAGGAAATAAACAACATTTCACATAACTTAGATAAACGAGGTAACGATTCGTTTATCAACAAGGGATAAACAAGATTTAAGTAGATAAATGAGGTTAGACTTAAATGAGGCCAGTGCGATTAGAGATAATAAACAGATGAACAGATGAACAGATGAACAGATGAACGAGATGAACGAGATTTAGTATGCCTAATATGTACCCTAGTATATATTTTCATGTTAAGTTCTGTTCACCAAACGACTTCCAGTAAAATTCATTTCTGCAGCTTTATTCACAGGGTTACTATTCGGGATTCTTATCTCCACAGAATACTCTTAGTATTAAATTGTTCTCATTACTCACTACTATTGCTCAGAAGAATTTAAACAAGGTAGTGGAACTTTCTGTATATCGTCAGCAAATGGTATTGATTCAGTTGCGAGATACTAGAGGCGAAAAGCCCCAGCAACAGCAAAAGGCCCCGGGGTCTTTTTAACACCTACGTTTTAAGCCATAAAAATTTAAAACGGTTCACTGGTTGGATCTTTAAGGAACAGCAAAAAGCCCCAACAAGAACAACAAGTAGAATATTGTAGCCACATTAAATTAGGAAACAAGCTTCGGGCCTATCGTAGGCGGAACCACCAGACCTCTATTTCAAATTTATATTTACGGGTAACTTTAAAGACTTTACTCTATTCGTTAACGCTCCTTAAAAATCTGGGTGCAATACTTACTTGGCTGAGTTTGTCCTCTTTGCCTTGGCCGTATTGATGCTCTTTGCTACCACTTTTTCTTCATTTAGCTTTTTTTTTCAAGTAGGCCTAAGCTACGTGTCACGTTTATTTTAATAGGTCTTCGTTTGCTCCAGCGTTTAGTTACCGTTTAGTTATTTTCCGCATCTTTGCATACCTCGCTCTAAAGATGTAGGCTGGCCATCGTCGTCGACTAAAAATAGAACGGCGCATTAGCCACCACTGTTTGGGCTGCCGTAGCCAATAATTCTGACATTGTTTTCAATTTAAGGAAGACACAGAAAAAAGCCAACGCAATAGAGCATTTAGAAGTTATTTAACGAAAACCCATTAATTAATACTTGGTTGCACAAAATAGCATGGAAAAAAGGTCCTCATCACCGTCGATTTCTGAAATCTTTGTAACCAAGAACAACATTTTTTTTTTTTACTTTGGCCGGCAAAGTTGAATTTTACTATTACTTAATTAGCAATTTTATATATTAATAAACCTGAAGGGAAAAAATCTGCTTCACCTGGGACTCGAACCAAATAACTGCCTTCTCTCATGTCAGATTTGCTGAATCTAGGGAAGAAAAAAAACGTGGAAAATAATTCCGCAGGGAAAAAAGTACGGAAGCAAAGTAATTGTTCCTCAGTGAAAATTGTCCCTCCCCTGCGAAATTCAAACAACTGCAACTGACCTAACCAACACAAGCTATAATAACAGCTTTGACAAAGACAACAAAAACAACAAAACTAATCTTTTATAGCCGACAAAAATATATATTGCCTTTTTTATAGCAGTTCCCCCCTTTTGAGCATTATTCCCCTAGAAGTTTGAAAGTTGTCTTCCCTGCCGGGCTCGTACGATACAGCGCATGCACGGGCTTGGGCCATCTTATATAAGCTCCAGCGCAGCGTCCTTTCGGCATCATTTCTCCTAGGGCGACCGCAGCGCGTGGTCATTCTGAGCAATCCCCATTCGACGTTCCGATTCAAGATTCCACGTTCCACGTTCCACATGCCGCCGTTCTGCGGAAGGAGTGTCCCTCCGTTCCTACATCAAGTGCGGTCGTTTTGCTTCCCACTGGCTCCACGAAACCATTGGAAGATCCACCAGTCCCTTCATCCATGGACCGCTCCTCTTTGCCCATACTGGCTTCACCATGTCCTGTGACCATTCCTTTGGGACCTCTTCCGTCCTCTTCGGTTTCCCTTCCAGGACTACCGACACAAGGTGCTTGGACTCCATTCCTGCGTTCCTTTGCCACTGGCGGTCGTTCCGCCTCCCGCCTGTTCCTCACAACTAATGACTGCTCTGCCAGCCTTCTCATCCACGGACGATCCATCCTTGCCCATTCTGGGTTCCAAATGCACAACCACTACTCCTCTGATGTGTCTCCCCCCTCCACCGACCCTTGGGCCTATTGCCTTGTTCACTTCTGATACCGTTTCAACTCATGATCAGCCACCCCTGCCCGCATCAACACTGGTCTCCACGGCCGAGCCTGTAAAGAACATCCTTCATTCTGGGTTAGTTTCTCGCCCATCGGAACTTATAGTTTCCCGTCAGCCTTATATCTCACAGGTACCAGCCCGACGTTCCGGTTGTGTTCCTATGACACGTACCTTTCTCTACCGACAGCCTCGTCAACCTCCATCTGCAGTATTTCCTGCTCTTCTATCCCAATCCCTGCCGACAATCGCAGAGGAGCGTTCTGAAAATTTGGCTCAACCGCAATTCCTCACGTTCCGGTTCCAGTCTCTTCAGCATCTGGTTGTCATACCTATGGTACGACACTACCTACACCAATTGTTCCATTGCCAATCACTACCGTTCCTCTCGGAACAACTGTTGCTTCCTCACCAGCCTTCATTCCACCTGAGTCACTGCGTTTCCCGGTCCCGTTCCCGACCTTCCGCCGTTCATTTTCCGACCCAGATTGTCATCCCCACGTTCCGCTACGTAGTGCGGATCCTGGTCCTCTTTCTCCTAAGGCTGTCTTCATTGATCTCATCTGCAACGAAGATCTTCCATACGACGTCCACTATACTGTCCTAGGTGCCACATCCCCGGACTTTCTACCTTCGTCACCTCGTTCTACACTGGTTCTGCGTTTCCGTTCCGTTACCGTTCCCGGCATCATTCCTCTCACTCCACACCGCCATTCGTCTTCAGCCACGGACTTCTCTACCCTACCAACGCCGTCACCATCCGTCATGTACAGACGACGTCACGCCACCTGTCCACGGTTCTTCTGTGGCTCCATCCTCCCGATGCTACACCTTGTTTCCCGTAACCAGTCCAATGGAGGGGGCTGTAAATTAGGACTAACATGCTCCTACCTTCTTGATTCCATTGCCATCCATCAGCCAGAAGACCCTGACAGAAAATACGCATTGGCAACTTCCTCTGGATCCGTTATTGACCCGACGTTCCGTCAAGCCTTATGGACTACACCGCTTTGATTACTTTGACATGAATCATATGAGACCACCCAATTTCTACTATACTACGGTTCCCCTTCCTGGATCGTTCTCAACAAAAAATAAAATAAACAACAGAAACTGAATAAAGGGAGACGAGATGAAACACAAGGGTTCCCCAAAAAATCCGAACCGTTCCTCCCCCAAGAAAATTAACATTCTCCCCACTAGACGATCGTTCATGGGATAGCCTACTAACGCCATTCTCCTTTGAATGCTGCAACCTGCATTCCTGTCAACAAAAATCCACGTTCCACATTTACTTCCACCTATGACTGCCAGAGGGCGCCACCAGCTGAGGACCTACCACTCCCTCCAAATTCAAACTTCCCACATCCAGGCAACCGCCACCACAATCATGGCCGAATCTTCGTCGTCTGGGGAGTCAACTCCGACCGAGAAGATCATTCTGTTCTGCAGCAACATTCAACTCCAAATGTACCTTCGCCAACACCATGTCGATGCCCAGGTTTCACGGAGACAAGCAAGAAACCACACTTCAACCCTCACCCAAGTTGCCTGAACCACAGGTCCTGCGATGGTCTCCAACTAAGTGGATTATCATTCACAAAAAGCATCTTTCAAAGCAATGCGTGGAACGAGCACGCCGCCAACTGGCTGCTACCCTCCAGCGGATGCACCAACACGACATTCCTCACCAGAAAAAGTTGTTCCAAAGAAGAAGGCTCGCAAACGTGTTGTGCCATCCCACGATCACCCCCTGTGTTCCCCGAAGACCCGGACCTTCCATCTGCAGATGCCATCCCAGTAATAGCCAGAACTTCTGGTCAAAAAATTGTGAAGTTTAGCATCCCTGCTACGAAGTCTGTACGGATAAAATCAGCTCGCATTCCTCTTGCACCACCCATGCGCCATGGTACAAATAACGAGACCAGCAAATTTAAAAAGAAGTCTTCTCCACCACGTTCCGTCGCCAACGTATCCTCAACACACAAGATGAATCGCGAGTTCCGCTTCCGCATTCAGGCCTAGTATCACAGGAAACTAATCCTCTTTCTGGACTCGTTCCATTCCCGGCGGCGTCTGCTCTGCGCGAAGCACTTACACGTGGTGTCCATCTGTCCGTTAGAGAAACCGAAGATCTGAATTTTAATATAGACTTTGTTCTCACCTTTGTTGAAAATTTTGCTAAGGAATACGCAGCTCTACGTTCTGCTCTGACTGAAATACCTGCCCTAAGACAGGCAGCGGATTCTGCCGATTCATCGCGTGCCGAAAACGCTATGCTGCATGCGTCCAATGAAGCTCTAACCAACGAACTCGATATCGTCAGTGGACGATACTACTCCATGAGATTAAACTATGCTCTGCTACGGACCCATCACTCGTGGC
This sequence comes from Lithobius niger, assembly GCA_023313725.1. Taxonomy (NCBI): domain Eukaryota; kingdom Metazoa; phylum Arthropoda; class Chilopoda; order Lithobiomorpha; family Lithobiidae; genus Lithobius; species Lithobius niger. The sequence goes on along the minus strand of JAHWFP010104502.1, from coordinate 70,331 downwards.
TCTCCGCAATTCCATCATCACCGCCTTGGCAGGCGTATTATTGTGCCCGTTTGCGTACACGCCGTCCGCACAACGCACCTACAACAACGGTTAATCATTCCTCCGGATGTAAAACCTCTACAACGCCATGACATTCTCTATCCATTCATGATTTACATCAAGATGCACCATCACCGTTACCATCACCGTTACACGACCCATCATCCACCGCACGACATTCCCTCACGCTATTAACCGATCCAAACGTTCCTACTACCACGGCACCTGTCGTACCCAACCAACCGGACGTACCTTCACCATCCGTTTCTGCTCTACCTTCCACCACAACAGAGCCTCTTACTCAACAAGGAGCCATCGACTCCTCCACTATTTCGGCGTTCCTGATCCTCTCAGTCCTGCCTGCACGACACTCGCCACGACCGGTCCTGATGACACTGCTACAATGCACGCTATCCAAACCACCTATCCTTCCGTTCCGGCTGACCATTTCCCTGTCTCGCTTTGGAGAGACACTACTCAGTCTCCACTTCTTTCTCATATAACGAACTACTCTGTGTGGCAGTTCGACAATGCCCCGTCGTTCGTGCCGGCTTTGCATGGGATAAACCCACACACACCAACGGCTTCCAGAGACCTACCGTGCTCCCCATGTCGTGCCAAGGCGAAGGGGGTAACTCTAGGCTCCAGGATAATCCCGTAAACTTAGCACGTTCTGGTCCTACATCAATCCACTTTTACGTTCCTTTTGGCCAGCGAGGCGTTCGCTTCTACGGTCCTCTCCTTCATTAGAGGACGGTGGAAATTTGCTCCTCACTCCACATCTTTCATTCCTCATTGAAATCTTCTGACCATTCAGCTAACACCATTAAACAAAACAAAAAAAAGAAGAAAAAGAAAGCAGAGAAAAACAAACAACAAACAAAGACTAGGAATGAAACGACAGAAAAACAACGTGCGTCACTCCACTTAGATTTCATCTTTAACCCACATTCCGAACCCTTCACTACTAGAAGTCTGTGTTCCATTCCTTTGCTTGCTACTACCAGATGTTCCGTTCCTGATGTCCTGTTCCTCATCATGACAGCATCCTCAAGTCATCTTTCTTCCCACAAGGTAAGCTGGTTTCAGTATAAAAACCTGATTACCTACCTTGTACCCCTTTGATGTTAAGACCCCTGCATGTGGTATACAACCTTTATAATTATACGTTCGTAAAATGAGCAACCTGTATTTCCCAATCTCACCTATTACAACCTAGGCAACTCATTCTTCAGTCTCACCATCTCTCCGACCCAGTCGGTACGGTGAAATTGGTTGGGGGAACAGGTGTGTCTTCATCAGGAAAATATTTTTTCCTTGGGGCGCCGGCTCGTACAGCGGGAAACTTGAACCTAGCCCTCCGCCAGGAGACAAAGTCTGCTATTAAAAAGGTAATGTATATTTCGTCGGCTATAAAAAGACTAAAACTGCTGGGCCGGAACCTGCTTAATTTTAGTTTTTATTGCCTATTCGAAAATATACATTACCTAATGACGCCGACAGGACGCTGCGCTTATAAGATGGCCCAAGCCCACGCATGCGCTGTACCGTACGAGCCCAGCAGGGAAGACAACTTTCAAACTTTTAGGGGAATAATGCTCAAAAGGGGGAAACTGCTATAAAAAAGGTAATGTATATTTTCGGATAGGCAATAAAAACTAAAATTAAGCAGTTCGGGCCCTGATATTTTAGTCTTTTTCTTAATTCGGTGAGTTTTTTTTTTTAAACTTATCCTGGTGCGATGCTCTTATTTCTTTAGACTGTTTTGCGCGGCTATTTCCCCATGGTCTTTTTTTTTTCTATACGTGTATTTTTTGCCAAACAATTTTTTTCCGCTGCATTTTTTCAGGCTTTTTTCCTCACCAAATTTGTTTTGCGATTTTATCCAGGCTTTTTTCGTTGCTTGTAAAAGAAAAATAGTTCATTAACCAGAAAAGTCGAACACCTTAACTGGCCACAGGGAATGAGTCAAGTTTAGCCCAGTAGGGACTTGACTTCAAAAATAAGACAGCAACGTAGAACAGATGAAGAGTTTGTAGGCGCTCCTCTTCCTAAAAAAAAAAAACAAAGCCGAAGAAAGTAATTAAAAAAAAAACCTTTTCAAGGAAGAAACTACAGCCGAAGAAAAAGCAAACTGCATCAAACTACGCGGAAATTTAATGTTCCCAAGTTGTATGCTTCATCTAAAGTGTAGCGTTAACCCATGTGTAACTTACAGAATGTCAAACGAAGCAGACAATTTTGGCTGACTAAGTTTAAGTTGAATATGCTTTTCCACACTTTCTTCGCTTAATTTGTATTCTCTCGCTCACGCAGGCTAGTACTTTTCGAACTAACCCGTTTTCAATAAAACGTCTACCTTGAAGGTTTGTTGCACACCCAGCCGAAGCCATGATGCCAGAAAGCAAGAGGAACAATTTGGCTAGATAACAACGAGACATCACGGAAGAAACGAGAGGTACGCAGATTGCGCGAGCAAAGCAAGCGACTTCTGCGTATCGTAAACCAAACTAATTTGACTGTATATGAACTATTAAAATTCTCACAAAATGATGAATACATTGCCAGCAATGAATTAGCTAGTGATCTAATATTCAATACTTCGATTTTGTGATACTCTGTAGGATCGAAAAACAAACTGCATGAGCATGAATCGACGCCAATAGATTGAGCGAAAAAAGTAAAAATTCGACTGGTGCTAAAACAGAATCAGGATCATAACCGTCGTGAGCTTTGAACCAACGGGTTTACCAATTGAACTATGAACACATGAAACTCAGGACTTTTCAAAATTATTCTTAAAATGGATGCATTTCTTTGTAGACTAGAACAAACATTCGCCGAACTGGGTGCTGTAGTCCCTTTGCTGGGTTACGACAGAGCCTGCTCTCCACCATTCCTCTTCCCAATTGAGTCTCCTGGCGGCATGTAACGCTAAACTAAGTAGAAGAGTTGGGATTGGGCGTTTCGTTGTCGGGAATTAACCCGCTGTTGCATATGCCATCCATAAATAAATAAATAGTTGACTTTCATGTCATGCTCCCTAGTCCTCGACCTACTAATATAGTTTATGTAATCTTAATTAGCGCTTACTGTTTACAATCCAGTTTAACCTTCTTCATGAATAATCCTTTGCTTGCAAGATGCTTTCATAATTTATTTAACGGATGAAACGGAAGAGTTTTCCAACAGCAACAAACCATCTTTAAAAGTATTGTGGTCGTTGCTACGAAACTGATCGTTGTCACTGCAACATCGACTATCTTCCAGCAAAACTAGTGCTAAAAGGAACGTAAGTGCTTATAGAATCTGGTATAGTCCTCGTCGCCGATACGGTGGTACATGTAAACTTAAAACTAACAACGACGTCTTCTCCGTTGGTTAGTTACATTTTTTTAACAGCCGTTCTCAAAGGCAGCGCAAATTAAAAGTAGGATGCAATATATATATATACCCGTGGAAAAAACTAACGAAATCTTTGTGTACAGTACACCTTGTAAAAACCGGTTACATGGCTTCTGGAATACCAGCTGTGCAGTTGAACATTCCACGCTTCTATCGAGTACGGTGCACTGTTACACAAAGTTGCAGAATCCAATTTCTTATGCCTAAGAAAAAAATTGGCTGGTTTTTTGATTTTTGAACCGCATCATCTCGGGGCAAGCTCAAATCCTGACAAGGCTCCCAAAAATTATGTAACATCTGGAAATGATGATGCAAAAGGTTTCATTTTCACGGCTCATTGAGAATGTGGCATACAAGTCTAGGGGTTTGCAGTCAAGGGCTACAGAAATTAGGCACAATCTCGGCTTGCTAGGCTGAATCGTCCCATTGTCCCAGCAGCAAACGTGCTCATCTCACGGCCACATAAAGTTACGTGATGCAAACAATTGTTCCTTTCACATTACAAGGTGAAGCCAAAGGTGCAGCTTAATGCATTACTAGGTGAGGCATAAATTCTTAGAGCCATTTTGGAAGTGGAAGACCTTTAAAGAGACCTTTGAACTAGAATTCAAAGGACCGTCTTTATTTAGATGACCTTCGTAGAGAATCGAAATTGAGGACTCAGGCAACTGATGAACCATGAAAGAGACCTTTGAACTAGAATTCAAAGGACCGTCTTTTTTTAGATGACCTTCGTAGAAATCGGAATTGAGGACTCAGGCAACTGATGAACCATTTTCCAGCTACGGGCAAAGTATTTGCAGGTACCACACACATTTGACACCTGGAACAGTGACCGAATTGATAGATCGTATTACCATACATATGCACCCTGTGGACATGAACGCCATACAGGAATCGGTGAGGGAAGGGTGGAGGTAAGTAGGTTCCTGCCTCAACAGCGAGTGTACAAGCCACCCTTCGACCCCCTCCATCCCTGTCTGTTGAAAAAAATTTAAGTTGAATGTGAGTTGGATTCGGCAATGCAGCTACAACTGCAGGGCAGGGAAGCCAGCCCCAAAAGAATGAGGCACTGCTTCGTGCTGGCCAAACAGTCAGCACACGCATTGCACCTACATATGCTAGAAGAGCAAAATTAGTTAGCATGCCCAGTGTAGATCCAAAAGGATTTCTACCTGGAAAATGCTCGTAACCTACGAGCAGCCAGTCAAGTGCAGGGCAAAAAATCACAAACGTGCAAAACGCTAGAGGTACAAGTGAAAAGGGACAAGAACCTGAAAAGGAGAAAAAGCCTTTTTTATGATGACTGCATGACCTGCAAAAAATAGGGCCATATGTCTTCGAGTGTCTAGAGAAGTCAAAAAATGACGCAGGAGGCTGTAAGCCTCGTTAGACTGAGTGACAACCAAGAAGTCCTAAGACTGGCGAGCAAAAGCTGGATTATGGAAAGGTGCCATAAAACGTGTCTTTGCACTAACATTCAGCTTTTCAAAGGTGTTGATGAAAAAACTAGCCACGGAACAGGGTATTTAATTACCGTTAAAGTGGCTGGAGACTCTCAGTTAGCCCACATTGACACCAGAAAAAGTTCCAGAATCATTTCTGGGGCTACGGCACGAGCTTTGCAGGTAAAGGGCATGAAGTGAAGGTAGGATTTTTGCATTAGCTTCATTTTTGCCTTCATATTTGTAGCTGGAAAAACCTAAGGTGGTGGGTGCATGCATTGTATGATTTGGCGGCAGGGAGATCACTTGATACAGCAAAATTTTTTAATACATGAAAACATTGCAGATAGTGTCATTCTCATTCGTGAAATTTTGCACTGGTCAGCCATTGTCCCCAACATTGCAAATGGTGGCTGGAGGATGGGATATGACGAGCAAGAACCTATTCATTCCTTTTGCTAAGTATTGGCAAACGAAAATTGAGCAAGTTAAGAAAATTGAGCCGGAGTTGGAAGGCTGACCATCACGCTAGAGACGATGCATTATTGGAAGGAAAAGTCCAGCAAGTGCATTGCAATAGAGCACATCGCAAGTTGTTATGAAATTGTCTATGAAAATTTAAGCTTTATTGACATCCAAACATGACTTCACACATTTCTACGAGCATAAAATTTGAACCTTGCACACATCCAGTCTATTTATGAACAAACCAGTTAACAAGGAGACCAGGGCAGTTATTGAATCCCAAATGCAGGAAAGGATTAGGGATGATATAACTGTCAGTCCTTAGGGATTTGCGGATCTTTAAACTTGACCCACTCGACCTACGGAGAATCAAAATTGATCTTATTCTTATCTACCAAATTATTCATGGTGTAGTTGAGGTGGATATGCTTCTTTTTGACCGTTGGAGTTAAATCGGACTAGAGGTAATTCCGTGAAGCTTACGGTGGAAACATTACTTCTAGGTTGTAGACGTAACTTTTTCATGTTGCATGTGGTTAATATTTGGAATTCTTTACCAGACGAAATTGTCACCTCACAGACAATTCATACATTTCAGAGTCACCTCAGCTCGTTTAATCTAGAGATTTTTATGCGTCGGTCTTATCCTCCAAGTTAAATATGTAATTTTGCAGACGATTCCGCTTTTCAGAAGTCTGCTCTTGCCCCATGAAACCTTGGCTGCATGTTAGTGACCCTCGGTCCTTGCCTGATCCGTTGCTATTGCAACAAAGTGTTTTATTTATTTATTTATTCATTTTTAGGTGGTGTCAATTCCCATTTTGGGTAGTTTTTAGTACTTATCATAACCATACTTTTTATTATATAATGTTGCTTTTTAACGGTCTCATTTGTTCATCTGTTTTTTTTTTACTTAGACCAATCCTACAACTCTTGTGTCCAACACGTTTGGTGATGCCATCGGGGGCCTTAGAGCCCCTGGCAGGTCTAACCTTGGTGGTAAGGCATTTGTGTCCCAATGCCTAATCCCCTCACCTTTCCTTGGCCAATCTATATCATTATGTGTGAATGTCTTCTGTTTGTAATTTAGGCTGGAAGTTTGATTTTAGAGTCCTTGCCAGACCTGTTGCTATCGTGACAAAATTGTTATTATCTATACTAGTGCTTGCAGTGAAGGGTCAGACACGGAAGAAAAGATTTTGCCTTTACCACCGCCTCTTTAATGCTAAAATGGTCAAGGACAGTCAGTCGACAAGTATTGCCCGTCAGGTATTCTCAATGCTTGTCAAGGCCAACTGCTGCACAATCTTGGAAATGCAGTCAGGATTTTTGCAGATTGGAAAAATGTACCAAAAAAAAAAAAATGTACCAAAAAATATACCAAAAAGTACTCCTGTTTTTCTTGTCGTATGGGGTGTGCAGTTCAAAAAATGCCATATGGGTTGTGCAGTATTGGCCAGCTTTCTTTGCAGGCCTCACGGATATGGCATTAGGAGGCGCTTTGTACAGACATGTCATATGAATTATGGAGACGATTTGTGCATTCACAATGCTACATTTTGAGACTGCTTAGATCATTTTGCTAACATTTTGGGGAGACTGACAAAGACCAGGCTAATCGTAAACGTTAAGAAATCATAGTTTTTCGCTGAGGAAGTCAACAGCCTCGAGCGTGTAATCTGTCCGGGAAAGTTTAAGCCACAAGCTGAAAAGTTTTGGTGATTAAAAACTCTCCAGAGCCGTAAAATATAAAGAGCTTGCGTAGATTTCTTGGAATTATGATTTTTATCGAGCCTTCATCAAGGATTTCCACATGAAGGCAGCACCCATTTATTTTTGTTTTTAATAAATTACAACCTTAAGGCCACCGAAGCAGTTTAATGCTTGCAATTTTAAACATTACCAGATTTTTTTAAGAAGTAGAAAATATCTGGTGAGGAAGTAGCCTACCTGGGGATTCGAACCAGGAAACCTCCGATCATGGTAGGGGCCGAATGATTGTCCAGAATTGACCAGAATAGTTCCCATAGTTGCTGAAGGAGCATGGTCGCCTCTCACGCTACCCTGGCTGGCTGTAAACTCTCACGTTATAAACTCCTCAAGGGAAAAGCATCGTGAGTGTGACAAAAGCCACAGTCCGATGTAGTACAAGAGCATAAAGACAGTCTGTATGGCTGTATTCAAGCTGGATTCGGACAAAAGATTGAACATTTCGTGGGTGCTTCCATTTCCGGTTTTGGGGAAGTGATTTCCCAACATGTGGAGGGACGTGGTCTCATCCCTATGGCATATGCAGGCAGGAGTCTGTCATAATGTGAGAAAAAATACAGTGTTTCACAGCTGGAAACGGGAGCTGCAATGATTGTAGTTCGAAAGTTCAGGCAATACATTGAAAATACACTCTTTATCCTCGAAATGGACTATTCTACCCTCTTTTTCCTAAAGGTGCAAACAAATCTGACCTGGACTGTTAGCGACATGTATCCTAGAGCATCAGGGAATGGATTTTATAATAAGTTTAAAAAAAGGGAGTTCAAAATGTTGTGGCAGATTCAATCTCAAGAATGTAAGAGCACAAAAAACACCAGTTATTCATGTGGATTGTTTAAAGGGGAAAAAGTAAAGATTCCAAGCCGCTCACTGGATTCCCAACTGCGGATGAAATTTGAAAAGCGCAGGTTGCTGACGAATGGTAATGCAACAGATTGCCAGAGTAGGCAAAATAGCTAGAAGTTCACCAGTCGTTGACGGAAACGGCCCTATCCATGGAACCTTTATTTGCATGAAAGGATCTCGTGTAAAGCCCATATTCCACATAGCCGTAGGTAACACGTTTTAAAGACCGTATTTACCAAAGACACTGCGTAGCTGTGTGAATGCTGCATTCCATTTTCAACCATCAGCTGACTTTTTTTTGGAGTGTTTCAAAACTCTAAATAAGATGCAAAAGTTGGTTGGGTGGATTGGCATGACGCGGGAAATTGTTAGGTTTGTACGCAGCCACGAACTTTGTGAAAACTGCCGACTACAAGGCTCGCTGGACTGTTAAAAAACATTGACATTGCCAATGCCTTGATGTAAAGTATCCGTTGATCTCGTTGGGCCATCACCATCCACAAAAATGGTTTCAACTAGTTTCTTTGTCCTAGCAAGTTCTAGCTGTGGAGGAATTCATGAAAACGTGCAGTTGTTGCCTAGTTTTTAAAATTGGCATGATGTTAGGTATGTGCGTAAGGTTTTAGGAAATCATCACAATCAACTTGTGGGTAAACTCTGGACTCCTGGGCAATAATTCAAATCTGGTCACAACCTGTGTACTGGGCCAGACTGGTATTACATAATGTTTTGTATAAAGTGGCTTGTGATGAATTCCTGGTATTACATACTGTTTTGTAATACTATTATGTAATACCACTTTCTGTTTGTTTCATGATGCGAGGAATTGATTTCTTAAATCAATTTTGTGTTTTAGGATAATTTTAAAGGTTACTCATGACCTATTTGACGTAAATACAAAATGGCTGTCAACGGTGTATGTCCTCGTAATGGCACGGTGCTTATCAGCCATCAGATGTTGTGTAATACCACTTTGGCAAGATTTATTGATGGGAGGAAACTATTTTTAAAGTCAATTTTGTGACATTTTAATCGACATATTGCTTAGTTTATTTTTCTACATTCAACACTTACAGTCTGGAGGAAATTTGGGTGAACACTTTACGGAGGGGTGCAAAGCATTTTGTTTCTGAGACATGCTCAAAAGGATGCGCACCTTAAGGTCCCAAGTTGAAAACTTTGAGCATCAAGATGGCTACCAAAATGATGTCCAATTTTTACTCAGTTCTTGCCATTTTGGTCTATTACACAAGAACCATTAGTGGTACACAAAAACGACTGAGATAAAAGTTGAGAAAACAGTGGTAAACCCTTTCAATTACCCTTGATGCAAAGAAGACATTCCCACCGTTCAAATGAACCTAATTGTCGTCATCCACCTAAATTAGAAACATCACAACATCAGTTGAAAATTGAAAATTAACGAAAAATTGAACAGTGACAGTGATACTAGCCCCTAGTAAAACGGGTGTAGCTCAATCCCTAACAGGTGCAGGCTCTTTAAATTTTCCTTGATGCAAAGAAAACATTCCCACCTTTCGGATGAATCAAATTGGTGTCATCCACCTGAATTAGAAACAACACAACAGTAGTTGGAATCTGTAAGTTAGCAAATTGAGATGCCTGTAGGCATTAAATAAGCCAAAATGGGTGAAAATGGGCCAAAATTACATTCTTTCTCGAAAACTGTAACAGAACTGCAAAAGGTATAGGACCTACATTGTAGATTACATTAATGCAAACCACTTTTATCTTAACCGTTTTAGTGTACCACTAACGGTTCTTGCATAATAACGCCAAAATGGCAAAAATGATTAAAAAATTGGGTGGTATTTTAACCGCCATCTTGAATGTAATTTAAAGTGCATATCCTTTTGAGTAGGTTGCAGCAGTAAAATGCTTTAGACCCCTCCGTGTGCAAGGTTACTTAAATTTCCTCTGGACTATAAGTATTTAATGTGCAAAAAATAAACTAAACTATATTTGATTAAAATGGTGCATCAAAGTAACAAATCACCTTTAAAATGATCCTAAAGCACAAAATTGATATAAAAAATGGATTCCACGCATCAAGAATTCCACGCATTGCGGGTATTGGAGCCAAGCAAGTACAAGGACTTAACATGGTGACTGCTGTTTTGGATTTATTGCCATAGGCCTCTAGAGGTCGCCCATAAGTTGCGTACAGTATGATCATACCTAACATCATGCCAAATTTAATAAACTTCACACCACATGCACGATTCTCATGAATTTTAATGATTTCCTTCCCCAGCTATTCAGTTCTAGGCCAGAATTGTTTGTTCTTAGAACAGACAAGTCAAAACAAGTGTCAGAATGCATCAAGGATGTCATGTTGTGGTGGGGCTTCTTTGAACAAATGTTATCTGACAATGGCCTTCGGTTTGTAACAAAACTTTGGCGTAACTTATGGACCAAATTGGGTATAAATTTGCAGTTTGCGACGCCGCATCATGCTCAGGCTAATGTAAGTGAAAGGATGAACAAGGAGATAAAATACATGTTACTCACAGCCCTTCAAAGCTATAGGGATCTCTTCTGCAGGAATTTGCATTTGCTATTTGAAGCTGCATCTGAAAGTTCTAAATTTACCCTCAGTGAACTAAACATTGGACAAACCCTTGCATAGCCATTTGGGATATAATTGGGATAACTGACAAGTGGCCTTCCACCCGAAAAACTATGATATTTTATAAAAGTTAAAATGCAGGTCGTAGGGCATTTTGCTAACATGCATAAATTAGCCGGCCAGTAAGTGGTGTGGACACAGGCGAGGCATAAGTTTTTTTACAACCGAAAAGTTCCCCACTGACCTAAAAGTTAGTGCTTACATGGTCTGCCATACATACTTGCTCAGTGCAGCAAGAGGGGTTAGCAGCAACCCTCGTGCCAAAATCCTCTGAGCCACACGAAATTTTAGCCGTAAAAACCAAAAATACATGCATGTTACGCAACGTGAAATCGTGAAAAGAGATTGATGCATTTAACGTCGTGGAACTGAAACCATTCATTATTCCGGCTCAGGAACTCAAAAAACTGGTGAAAGAATCATAAAACGCAAAGGTTAATCCTGGTAAAAGAAGGAATTGTCAAAAAGTGACAAGCTTAACCATCGTTATGGGTTGTGACCTAAGGAAACTGTAGCGGAGTGAGTCGTGAAACCGTAGCGGTACTTTTTTCTGCTGCCAGTTGGTTTTTGCACTAATCTAGAAAGTGCACATCTTTTTTGTTTGTTTTTTATTCATTCATGAATTTATTGCTTCTTGTATAGGGGGGAATGAAGTGAGTGGCAGATAGGAAATGCATGCAAGCAGAACAAGGCATCTTTGGTCTAAACAACAAGGTTATATCTTGTTCTGAATTTCATTTGTGCACAAAGATGATGAAAACGGATAATCCGCATATTTCATCTGCCTTCCACCCAGAATGGAGTCGGGGGGATTAATGTGCTGCCTGGCATGAAACGCCTTAATCCCTTCCAAACTGCATAGGGGCTGCTGAATCACTTATTATTTTTGACCACCATATAATTCCAGCATCACGCAGACGTCGAGAAGTAGTAAGGCTTGGTTTAGGTGCAGGAAGTCAATCACGAAGATGCACTCAAACTTCAGGGTTGTGCATGCAGGAAGCAGAAATCAGCCAGGAGGCAGGGTCGGAGAGAGTCAGTGGGAGAGGGGCTTAGGTGGTTTGCTCGTGGGCTGGATCATGATTGGTGGACGGCCACGGACCACTGGATCCATCACGATTCCACACTTACCAAAAACTGGAAGCACCAATTTCAGACCAGCATTACAGAGTGAACGTCTAGAATTATTTCTAAATGTGTTCCAAACACTTTGGGGATGAGTTATTCAGCGATGCAAGTTGCAAAGTTCCAGAACCCAGGATACTGGGGATGGAAGAGAAGGAAGGTGACCCACGCTGCAAGCGAGGAATCGGAGGTGACACTGGGTGCCCAGCAGGCTGCCGCAGCAGTGGTATTGGCTCAGACCTCTCGAGAAGTTTGGACCGCCACCGACCAACCACCACTACCAGCTGGCAGCAAGTAAGAAAGGCCGAACACAGGAGGAGGAGACAGGGCAATTGGACCACTAAAGAAGCAGATTGTGGCAATGGCATCCGACAGACCCTGTATGGGAACCAAGATGTACGCCCACATACAGGCGCAGGTTTGTATCCAACCAGAGGAGCAGGTTGGATTGTAGGAAAAGCCGTCCAAACTGTACGCCATGAACTATGGGAAGCATGAACTGGACGAAGATGAGTTCCAGTAGGGAGAGTCAGGTCACCCAACGGCAGCAGTTATTCACTTGCCGTACGGAAATAAGAAGCCACCAGCCATGAGGAATCGGATGAAATTAAGTGATCCATCATTAGACATGCAAGATGGATCACTTAATTTTCAGCACAAATTATTATTTTGTGCCTTATTCACAATTAAAAACAAGAAATTCGCAATAGAAACATAAAGGGTGGGGTACCAACGAATCTTGGCAATCAGGAGGACGTCAAACATTGTGAATTTTGTTGTTTTTAATTGTGGATAAGGCACAAAATTATAATTTGTGCTGAAAATTAAGTGATCCATCTTGCATGTCTAATGAGTTTATTTAGGTCTAGACAGAGGCCACATTTTTTATTTTTGCACTCGCCAATGCTCACTACCAGTTTCGTTGAGATTGATAGGTATATTGCCTTCCGCAATAAACGTGGAATTCTGCTGTTGTTTTTACAACACTCTTTTTAAACCGTCCTCCAAGTTCTAATGTCTGTGTAGTTATGAACTTACATACGAAGTCATGGTAGTACAAGCAAATGTTTTCGTTTAATCCTTCTGCCGCTACTTCCTCACACCCGTTTCCGTTTTCTACCACGGTTGAATAAATTAAAATGAAATATTATCCTATTCAATAATTAAAATTCGCTTCAAAGGGAGAAAAACAGTCTTCAATGAATGAACTTTTTTTCTCCTTTTTCGTTAGTTAAATCATATCAAAACCAAAACTGGTGAAAAGAACGCCAAGTTCCAAATGGTTCGGCCCTTCAAAGGAGTGATATCAACACACCAAAACATTCGACGAGTTAATCGCACCGCTTAATAGTTCGAAGGTTAAATGAAAACTAGAACATTGCTACTTTCGGTAGCAATGTTCAAGTTTTCATTTAACGTCCAAAGTATTATTCGGTGCGACTCACTTGACGAATGTTTTGGTATGTTGATATCACTCCTTTGAAGGGCCGAACCATTCGGAACTTGGCGTTCTTTTCACCAGTTTTGGATTTTGATATGATATCACTCCCTTTTTTAAAATTGTGTATTAGACACAACTCCACTCCCGTGCAGATGTGTAATAACGTGCCACGTCAACAAGAAATTAATTATCCGGGGGTGAGGGGGGGGGGGAAGAGAAGGAGCTTAGGCACTTAGGGAAACTTTTGCCCCCAATTTCTAGACTGTAGGGTCGCTTTTAAGTCCGGGATCTTATGAGGACACTTATCGTCACATTTTGGGCCGTCGAATTTTTTCTTGGGGGGGGGGGAGGTGTTGTCATGCGACACCAGCAACCCCCTTCCCTGCCTACAGACCTGATAAATTAATGTTAATAATACCTGTAACTAATATTGAATAATTTTAGTTGGTAAAAATGTTATTGCGTGCCTTTCAAATAACGAATACTTGGCAGAATTTGTAAGTTTGACTTTGAAACAAATTGGTTATTACATCTCCACATTAACACAAAGGGTTTTCAAGTCGTGGTGAGGATTGGCTAAAAGAAAAAGGGCTACTAACAAACGGCCAACTCAATTTTCCGACTCTGTTGTCAATTTTTCCAACGATTCGTGATTTTCATGAATTGCAGATTTATATGATGTCTCCACTTTAACTAAAATCGTGGCTGTGAAGGGCTAACAGTTGGGTGTCACAGGGCCAGCTGTGCAGGATTCTATCCAAGTTACTTGATATAACGACTTCAACGATGAAAACTTTGCGGAAATTCTAACAAGTTTTGTTTTATCCAAGTTTAGCTGACGTTTCTGTATCACCCAAGATGATTTTTAAATCATTGCACTGATGGGCTAACAGAAAGACTACTTTCAAATGAAATGGCGACTTAAATTTTTAGTTTTGCCAATTGTGTACGAGATTCGTAACGCTATTTACTGATATCAAGACTTCAAATGGTGAAAATGCTGGTACAATATGGCGTGTGTGTGAAAGCCAAGCTGCTATCAGCCCCTTCATTGTATATTTTTAATGGTTTTTTAAAATTCTTGTGACCAAGGAAAATAGATGATGTGTTTTTTCCGAAAATTAAATTGATTCTGTCTACATGTTTTGTGGTTCAATGCCTGCCAGGAGGCAACAGTATTTTTATATCCTCTCCATAACCACAAAATAATTTGAGTTTTGGTGAAAACTCATGATTTATATTTTGAAAATATTTACGTTTTAGTAGCCTTTTAAGTTATGTTGGTGATGTACCAACAGAAGTACTTGAGTACTTTGCACTAGTAAACAAAACGGCCAAGTTGATTTTCAGTTACGACAACTATTTGCTAAGCCAATTTACGTGAAGCCCTTCTTTTTCCCGCGCGGTATGGAATGAACCACACAGTCTCTGAACGACACATTACTCTTACTCGCTCAGTGCATGAGAGACAAGCAGAGAAGCGACCAGAAACGATCAGGGGTAGCGTTTAACTTACTCGTAGGCCGACGCAGCAATTTTACGGTAACATTGTCAAAACTAAGGGGAAAAAAAAAACAAAAAAAAAAACAGTGCATCTTAAACTGTGCCTTTCAACTGACCGAATGACGATTAACCTTTAAAGGTGCCTGTTCATCATTTCGATAGCGTGGCCCTACACGTTCCAGATTCTCCGTCATCCAATAGGCTGATGTGGGTCACGTGATCTCGTTTTAGTTGTGAATAGCGTTGTTTCATTTTTTATTTACCGCTATTTTCTTTATATTGCTCGAAGATTCTACGGTGCTGCATCTAGGAGTTGAGAAGGTGAAAAAGACTAAAATACCAGGGGCACCTGGTTGATTTTAGTTTTTGTTTGCCTATACGAAAATATAGATTACGTTATTTTACTTGGCCGTTTCTCCCCCCCCCCCCCCCCCTCAATGGAGCTCTATATCCCTAGCTTGAAAGTTGGCTTCCCTGCCGGGCTCGTATCCTACTGCGCATGACAGGAACTGGGATCGTCTATAAAAGCGGATTGCCACGATTCCCAGCATCTTTCTTCCTGCCCCCATGAACCTAGTCCATCAGAGGGGAGACTTGGGCGGGTAAAAGGTAATGTACTTTTTCGTATAGGCAAACAAAAACTAAAATCAACCAGGCGTCCTTGGTATTTTAGTTTTTTTATTTCCACGGAATATCCATTATCTTATTTTACTTAGCAGACCTCGTCACGTAAGGTGCGGGCTAGGTTCGGAGTACCCGCGTTACGAGCCGGCACCCACACGGAACGTTTCCTGGGGAAGACAACCAAAGGACCATGAGGAGGACTAATCCGATGTCCTGCTCCTGGCGAGTCTGCGAGGTAGTTGTAGAGAAGAAGGTCCGAAGTCTGGAGTAGGAACCGGCATGATAGGGAGCTGCGTACTGAGAAGTCCAAGACGACAGACGCGGTTGATGGAATCCGATAGGGAAGCGTCCGTAATCGGGTGCATGGCAGAACCGTGCGTGCCATCATGAAGATGTCGGTGATTCTTGTAGTTGGAAGCACACGGTAGAGAAGGAATAATCCGAACAGGAAATCAGAGGTCGGAAAGGGTTTGTCGTGAGTCGGAACGCTGGAAGCGGCGTGGAATCTCTTGGAAGATGGCACGGGACAGGAATCAAAACCAGCAAGTTGGAACACGGAAACCGTTGTGGGGGTAAGCTTGCACAGAGTGAAATTGAGTAATGGATAAGAAAAACGTCATTCCGGGCGACCGGCCAGAATATGGAGCAGGAATCGACAGGTCGTAGGAATGGAGGTACGTGAGAACACAGACGGGAAAGGAATACAGCTTTCCACAGATTCGGGAGAATAGCAGCAGTGTGAATACTGGCAATAGCACAAAAGGCACGAGGCGTTAGTGGATGCTGAGTGATTAAGGGAATCCTGACCAGGAGGATAGTGATTTGGGAATGGAACGTAAACAAACGGTACCGGGCCCGGCCTTGGGCCTTGGTCTGAACACCAAGCCCTGGTTCACGGGAAGCAGAAGATGCACTAGTGCTCAAGTGGTTATAGTAGTGAAGGTGAACAGGAGGCATCACGGTGCAGACCAGGTTGTGCAATGAAGAGGCTTTTGGTCCTGGAGGAAAGAACTGAAGGTGCCTTTTGTGCCTTTTGAACAGTAGGATCCGTAGCGCAGGTCAGAGTATGCAAGGTAAGACGTTTTGCTGCTAGAAAGGAATCGACAGGAAGGAGAACCGCTTGACTGTGTGCTACACCGGAGTGGTCGAGAGATTTCTGCCTAAAGACGAGGAATCGAAGGTGATATGAAGAGAAAAGGGAACCGGGCCCGATCGTGAGACTTGACCCGAACCTCGCGCCGTGGTTGTCCATAAAGAAGAGGAAGGGCGGTGCATGGGTATGTAAACAGAATGGTAGTCCCAGTCAAGGTAGGGTGGTAAGGAAGATGGGGTCCATAAAGGGCTCCGGGCTGGGTGTTGGGTCAGGGACCGGTGGTAAGCGGAAGCGGCGTCGAAAATTCGGGCCAAGAGAAAGGCGGATCCGAAATCCAAACGATGATGCTCTTCAGGAACTAGCGCATGTACTGCTGGGGCCAGCATCAGGTTCTGTAGGAAGTAGAGTGAACTCCATCGGTTGGGGGACTGTGGGCCCGGAATCCAATGCTTCTAAAAGCTTGAAGAAGAAAAGAACCTGGCAAGGTAACGTAAGGGGGGAATCGGGGGAACCATGTCAAAACTTATTCGTCAGGAATGAGAACCAGGAACAGTGGTGGACCAGAAGAATTGCGATGGGTCCAAAGGACTTGATGAATCAGGAATCAAGAATAGTCGTGAATCAGGAATCGTCGTGAATCAGGAATCAGGAATAGTCGTGAATGAAGTAGCCCGTTGGTCATGAAGGTGCACACCTTGGGGGGGGGGGGGATCTTCTAAGACACGTCGACATGATATTGTTGTGACCGCTGAGGTGTTAAGTCCGGGCACTGGGACCAAGCCTCAACACTCCTGCGATCAAGCGCTCGAGTGCACATCCGCAATTGAAAGGTTGTAGAACCGGAGGTTCTGTAGTAGAGGCCGGAATTGTGTGGTGGCGAAGCACGAGGCTCGAAATACGTCTTGAGACTTGTAGTGATGTAGGTCTACGGGGCAAGGAATCGAAAATTAATTGAATAAGGGGCTTCGTAACACAGTCCGTTGGAAAGGTAACATCATGGTGCGGAAAGAGCATAGGAGCGGTCCTGAGCAGCCAAGAGGTGGTCGGCCGGAAAAGCAAGGAACCAAACGTGGGATGAAGGAAAGGGAACCGGGCCCAGCCTCGAGCCTAGGCCCGAATCGTGAGCCAGGAATGAAGAATGGCGAAGCGATCGTAGTTGGACCCCAGGAACGACTGAACAATCCCTAACTCGAGGGATAAAAATTGTGAACGGAACGTAGAAAATCGGTGCAGAGCTTGAAGTCTTGCTTATTCATGAAGAAGAGAATGGACCGGAGTGCCAGTCACTAGCAGAAAGGCTATCGCTAGTCAATGCTAGAATAGAGGAGACATCCCAGCTGATTGGTGAACAGGCAGAGCGGAACCGTAGGGCTTGTGGAGGCAAGGAAATAGCGGATCGTGATCCGCTAAGTCTCCCGGGCCCGGACGTAGGGACTCAGTTCCATGCTGTGGGATCAAGCGCGCGAGCCGGTAGGTACAGGAAGGCAATATTCGATAAAAACAGCAGTATCGTTGAGTCACGAAGGCAGTAGGTTGCGGACCGCAAAAGGGTCCGGGCAGGGTGTTGAGGCCCGGTCCGAGTCCTAGTAGACAAGAAATAAGCGGCACTGAAAACGTGCTAAGAGGACGAGATGACGATCTTATTCAGGAACCGACGTACTCACGTCAAGAAGGTGGACGGCCGGCAGAACGCGGTCCGTGAAAAGGCCTAGTCTTGCTGTTCGCTATACGAAGCGTAATCGGACCGAACATCAGTCCTACAGAGGCGGTACTTGGTACAGGCGTGTGGTGAGGCAGGAACACAGTGGATCGCAGCAGGAGGACAGCGGATCGTGGCCTATAAAGGGTATGGGCCGGGTGTTGAGGCCCGGTCCAAGTCCTGGAAGATAAGAACAAGAAAGATTCAAGAACAAGAAATTATCGAAGGAAACAATGCTGTAGCAATGATGTAACAATAATGCTGCAAACAAACATGCACATGCACCGAAACCGTGACAAAACCATTGAATTCAAGACGCCGCCACACTAAATGAAGTAAGTAAATCAAGTGGACCCGTTTACTATAACAAAGCAAATTGTTGGTACGCCATAGAAATGTTGGTCATGCAGAAATGTCTTCTCCATGTCGTATTGCACTTCATTTCATGAAGTAACGCAGGCCTGGACTAGCTTAATTCTTATGACCGCGCACATAACATTTTGGCCCACCGAATTAACACTTTGGCCCACCAAATTAAAAAAAATTGGCCCACCTAATTAGTTTTTCCGTAAATTTACAGGCACACCCACCCCACTATCCCTTTGCAGCGTTCAGTTGAATTGCTCATTGCAAAATTCAACACATGAGGATTGCAATGAACAAATAAAGAGGGGGATGCTGGCCCACCGGGCGATCGCACTCCAGCCCCCCTACCCAGTCCGGGCCTGAAGTAACGTAATCGGGCTTGAGTGAAAAGGGAAAAAAATATGGATGCCGGAGGAAACAATGACTGCTATGACTGCTATCAATGAAATAGTCACAAAAAGGCACAAGAAAAGGCATGGATACAGTACAAAAATGAAAGAAGTAGGGAGGAGATCGGGGGGGGGGGGGATATAAGGTGGAGGGGTTATATTGATGGAGGGAGAGGCAAAAGGCACAAACATGCGCAGTCAGATTTAATGCCAAAAAAAAAAAGACCAGGCCACAGGACACGAAAGACGTCGTCTGCTCCTGGGTGTGTGGAAATGAATGAAGGACGGTGAACTGAATCTCAGGACACATGGATTGAGTGAGCGAAGCCACCCTAGCGTAATTACCCATCTTCAACAACCTGCGTTATTTAAATTACACATTTCACTATTATGGGGTAGCTGTACTCCTAGAATCGACCGTCTTCATGACGGGCTTTATTCGTCATTGAGAACCCGGCTTCTTCTTAAATTTGAGATGATGCTAAATGACTAGTCACGACTTATTAAATTCGAAAACAAAAACGAACTTGTTTGATGCTTAAGGTAAGGTTTAAATGATACTGTGAAAATGTGAACATTTATAGACATAAAATTTCTCCAGAAAATAAGGTAGAGATGAAGATAAGACGGCATGACCTTTTGTATGTTCACATTCGTATGGAATCGTGATATCCATCCAAAACCAAAACTGGTATAAGAGAAGAGGCCAATTTTCCAAAAAGAGTCGGCCTTTGAAAGTAGTGATATCATTCAACCAGGTAAAAAATGCCAAGGTTAATCGCTCTGAATGCTTTTGACTTTAAATAAAAACTTGAAGGTGACCACAGCGAGTTAGCACTGTTCTAGTTTTCATTTAACTTTCGAACTGTTAATCAGTGCGATTAACTTGGCTAATACGACTAACCTTGGCGGCCTTTCCCTAATTGAACGATGTCACTACTTTCAAAGCCCGACCTATTCTGGAAACTTGGCGGCTTCTCTTACACCAGTTTTGGTTTTGGGTGGATTAAAATTAAAGTGTTGAGGCCAGGGGACTAGGGGAAGGGACGCACCAAAATATCACATCTTTTCGGCCGCTGTGCGTAGCACGGGCTCACTGGTATAATAATAACAGTAATAAAAGTGGAAAACAAGGTTTCCAAAATAAAAATAAAAAGACACAAATCGCTGGAAATAAAATAATGATCTGGGGGCAAACTGGGTAGCCGGTTCGAATCCGGGTCATACCACTCCGACGAAACGTAAGTGCATAAAGGTGGCTTACTGAACTACGTTATTTCTAGTGTTTGATTTTCGCTGTTGACTTTTTTCCAATTTTCCAAAATCAAACGCTGCACAATTAATAGCAAATTGAAAGAAACAGACGTTAAAGAATCATTGTACGAGTAATAGAAACTACCCCAAAACGAACCTTGTTAAGGTTTCCCGCCCAGCTTTCGGCCGTGTGAAGTCGTGATATCAAACGCCAAGCTCTTTCGTCAAGCTAATCCAGCCGAGCAATAGTTCGAAGGTTAAAAATGAAATATATTAAAATTGCTTACTGCTCAATTTTCATTTATTTCATTTAATGTTTGTAGTCTTAGTCGGTGGGATTAGCTTGGCGATAGAGCTTGGCGTTCGATATCACTACTTCACACGGCCGAAAAGCTTGACGGGAATCCTAAACAAGTTTTGTTTTGGGGTAGATGTCAGGTATTTTTGGTCCAAATTGATGAAATCCATTTTTTTTGGTTTTAGCAATTTTGAGATGGAAACACCAATCTAGTTTTATGGCCTATTTTTGTTGTTGCTGCTGTTGGCTTTCGTTACATTTTGAAGACAACAGTCACTTTTTTTCAAATGATCAGTGTTTCTTAACTGCAGTATCTCCTTGCAAACGCAAGGATTTATTTAATTTTCAGTTTACTGACGTTTGCTTTTTTTTTTAATGTTTTGTGTCTTTATAATTATTACGATTTGCTGGAAACAAACATTTGATCTTTAGTGTACGTCTGCAGCTGGCGTTTGCTGATTGGCATTATTGCATAATAACAATGTTTAAAACAATATAAAACAATCAATCTGGTCGTTTAGAGCTTCCTAACCGTGTATATATATGATCGAAGTTCTCTCTTCAGCAAAACGAAAACTATTAATTTCTCCGTTTTTATTCAATATATTTCGACCAAACTTGGACAGATAGTACATAGCAACTTTTCCAAACTTTACACCAACTTTTGTGCAATTCCGTGCAAGAGTAAACGTAGGAAGCCACATGTAAATTTGAAAACTGTTCACTTGTTGTTGTTGTTCAGGTTCTTGTTCTTCTTGGCTGACACGGTTTCAGAAAAAACTACTGCACCTACCTAAAATCTGAAACATGATCTGAGCCAGAAATTTCCCTGGGCTTCAACCTTACAGGGACCACTTTTTCAATTGGTCGATCCATTCCAGAGTTACTGGACCCTAAACGATCATTTTGATTGTTTTACATTGTTTTAACCATTGTATTTAGGGAACAATGCCACTCAGCAAACTCCAGATCGATTCTTTGTGCATGGAACAATCGACTGTATGCATAAACCTTTATAGCGCGACACCATAGCCGTAAAAAAGGTACACGGATTACAAACAAAAACGTCAAGTGTGCCCTAAAAAAAGGGGTTATATGATTGAAGTTTCATTTTACTTGTTAAAATGTATACGGATAAAAATTGGTGATGTTTAATTGAAATAATCAAATGTACAATTCAGAAAATGGCATCTGTTTAAGTGCTGTTGTGCTTTACCAATCACATACGTTACGTAAAGCACAACACCACTTAAACAGATGCAATTTTCTGAATTGTACATTTGATTATTTCAATTAAAAATCACCAATTTTTATCCGTGTACATTTTAACAAGTAAAATGAAACTTCAATTATATAACCCCTTTTTTACAGCACACTTGACGTTTTTGTTTGTAATATGTATTTTATCTGGATGTTATCGTTTATCTTGGCGCAATATGGCAACTATTGTAACAGAAAAAGAAAAAGTTGCCAACTTTGTATTACCACATAATTTGCGCGGAAGCCGAGCTAGTACATAATGATGTGTGCTGTCAGTAAGAACATGTGTAGTGTATTAAGTCAAGCCTTGATCATACTGGTCGAATTCAAACGTGACATGAAACGTTATGGAGCAAAAGAACTAGCCACTCAACAATGGAGCGATTTCGACGTCTTTGGCAAATCGTAAGGCAACGCGTCCTTTCAGATATCCATCCTCTCCGCTTATTAGGTCCTTAGGCTGGAGCGGGAATTCACGGATACGTACGCTTGCTTTAACTAAAGTGGGAGAAAGTATAACCTTCAAGGCGGGTTCTAAAGAAATCAACATGTGCAAGGCTACCAACCATTTAAGATAGGGTGGGGGTTACAAGAAATAGACATCATGTCGTCCCCGCGTTCCATTATTGCAATTTGCCAACACATATTTTGGGTTTCAGAAAATTGTTTTTAAGACTTCCAAGCCTATCCGATCGTTTCAATAGAGGCGACGCTATTGAAACGTTCAAATTTCTTAACAACTACTATGGCATTCCTTCAGACCATTTTTTTTTTAGTTGCTACCACCGCACTCGTGGTCACAGCTTTAAACTCTTCTATATCATGACTTCCGCACTGAAACCAGAAAACACCTTTTCTCCAATAGAGCAGCGTCAAGTGACGTCATATGGCCACAAGAGAGATACCTGCAAGGGGCACTAGATTGAAATGGTGGGTTAAACAACGGCAATTGTAGTCAAGCCAGTGCTTTGAGAGTGGATTTCTTAGGCTTAAAAAACCGTTATTTTCTCCAATCCCTTATGCTATGAGGTTGTAATCGAAACATAAAGATTCTACTTCCTTAAAAATGTCAGCAACTGCCAACAAAACCACAAAAATCGCGCGTTTTAGGTCTAAGAAATCCAGTCTAATTGCATTGGCTTCAGTAAGACGCTCTTCTTTTGCCCCACCAGTGCACCTTGCAGCTAACCCAGTAACTGGCTCCAGCATAGAGTTATATACAATAATACTACGTCGTGTCACTGCCCTATAGAGCAGTGACACGCCGTAGTATTATTGTATATAACTCTATGCTGGAGCCTTAATGGGTTAGCTGCAAGGGGCACTGCAGAGTGAAACAGAAGGGCGTCATACTGAAGCCGATGATGTGAAGAGTGATTTCTTAGACCTAATACGCGCGATTTTTGTTGTTGGTGAAAACAACGTTATTTTAAGCCTAAGAAATCCTCTCTTCCGTTGTTTTTCCCTCCATTTTTATGTAGTGCACCTTGTAGTTATGCCCTCCAAAACCCATACTGGTGCCAATATGGCGGCAAATGTCACTGCTCTATAGGGCAGTGACACGACGTAGTATTATTGTATATAGCTCTGTGCTGGAGCCTTAATGGGTTAGCTGCAAGGGGCACTACAGAGAAAAACAGAAGGGCGTCAATCGTCATACTGAAGCCGATGCTGTGAAGAGTGCTAGACCTAAAACGCGCGATTTTTTTTGTTGGAGAAAACAACGTTATTTTAAGCCTAAGAAATCCGCTCTTCCGCTCTCCCTCCATTTTTGTGTCGTGCACCTTGTAGTTATGCCCTCCAAAACCCATACTGGTGCCAATCTGGTGCCAATATGGCGGAAAATGTCACTGCTCTATAGGTTGTCCATTTATGGAATCCTCTCCCTAACGACATCGTCTCTTCCACCTCCACCATGCAGTTCAAAATACGTTATGGTGCACTTTTTCCTGCCCATTAACTTTTTGTCATTTTCATTCCTGGGCATTATGAGCTCTGCTCTTGCCGTCACTTTTATATTATTATTTATTATTAAGAGATTTTTGACTTCACACAACGAACGATTTACAGGGAAGCAATTGGAACAGCCGTGTCCCCTACAGACTTGGAATGTACGTATATCCTCCCCTCACGACCCGCCCTCATTTTCCTTGTTCCCCTTTGACCCTTTGGAAACAGTCCCCATTCAAACAAAAAGGGGTGAGGGGGGAAGAATCTTTCCTTTTATCCGCTGGTGCGTCGAGGAAGGAACGCCGAGAGGGAAGGAGGGAGTTTGAAAGCAAGAAATAAGGGACCGCTCAGAATTTGTGAGCGGGGGGGGGTTTCGAAGTTTGTGGTGGAGTCCTTCCAAAATTTTTTAGTCCCCCCTAAACTCGCCCTAAAAATTTTTTGGTCTCCCCTTTGAAGGGCCAGTTTTTTTAGTAGCCCCCCCCCCCCCCTTCTAAAAAATCGAAGCATTAATAGTTGATAACAGTTTCTGTTTCCACATATCCATCCATTCCTGTGCACTGGAATACACTGGTCCGGAGGTAGACTCAGAAATAATCCTGTGGTCGACTCCTGGTGTTAGCATCCCATCTTGTTCGATCAGAGAATTGGCTGTGCAATGCAACCAGTGCGAAAACACCGTTTTGTTTTTTGTTTAACGAGAATTAACCAAAATTGGTCATTCTGCTCGATCGACGGAGAGAGAGACAATTTAGCTGGAAAAATCCAATCGGAAAACTCCATTGTCACTTTTTAAACAATAAATCACTTGTGTTACAACCACACGTTACAGAGAATGGAATACATACGCCTGACTGGGAAAATACTACGCTTTATAATCATGAGACATTTTTAAATTAAATTACTAATGTTTCCAGCGGGGTTTCGGGGCGCAGCCCCGAAAGCTGAAGCTATTTTGTTGATTCAGAAGAACTTTTTAAAAAAATTCTGAAGAGCATTTATAGGACAATTACACAACGTGAATTGCCAAAAAAAATAATGAAAATTATTACGGCCCCCCGTTTTAGAGCCAGTGAAAAATTTTGATCCCCCCTTGAAGGGCAGCAAAAAAATTTGTAGCCCGCCCTCTTTTTATCCACCCCCCCTGCTAAGTAATTCAGAGCGGTCCCTAAGCAAAAAAAAAAAAAAAGTGGGTATTTATCTCGTGTTTTACCGTACGTAGCTTGGAACAATGACATTACGGACTGCACGTTTTATTGAGTTGGGCGGGAGGGGGGGGGGGGAGAGGAAACGTAAATTAAAAAATAGCAAATGTTCGAAAAAGTTTCTTTTCAACAGTATAAAAATCACTAACGGCCCCCTCCTCCTCCAGCTCTCCACCAAACCCATGTTTGGACCATCGACTCTCCACAGCGTCCTTCTGTGGCCACCACTGACGTTATCCGTTCGTAAGTCTACGTAACAACGCGACATTCTATTAATTTTTGTCCCTTGCTTACTGAATTTCTCCTTTAGACTACTTATTATGGAAGGATGAACTGTTGCATCAGAGCAGAGTTTCTGGCGAAACAGCCTGAGGTGCATAACTGATTACGCCTCCCAGACCGGACTAACGAGTATTTTAGGGTTGTGGCATCGTGGAAAAAGGAAACTTAACCATTTCTGAAAGTAAAACTGCCCAGAGATCAATTCGTTTGTTATTAGCTCATAAAAGTCGAATTAAAATTTGAATAACAAGGGTTGCTTTTGTGAGAATACCACCGTATGTACGTGTTATTCTTCCCTTTCGTTTCGTTTTCACTCAAAATTGAAATTTTAACTTTACTTCATAAATAAATAAATAAATAAACATGTTGAATCCAACTAAACATGTCCAAAGCACGCATTCAATGTACAGAGCAACAAACGCAAGTTTTAAGTACAAAGAGGCATCTTTCTCTCCTACGTGATCACTTTAATAAAAAATAAAAAAAAACAGTTTTCCAGGTCTATAGCTAGTTTGTTTAAATACCTTTCGTGCATCTTTCATACATGTTTGTGCACCCTCCCGCAAGGAATGCAGGAGGGTGTGTTCTGTTGAGCTGGGGTGTGGTATTTTTGTTTACTGTGTTATCTCTTGGATAACGTGACTTTATGACATCAACATCACAACGGATATGTTTATAAACTATTTATTTATATCGGTTCATTGATTCGCTGTCTAGGTGTGAGCAAAAGTCCCAACACGAACAGCAACAACAACAACAGGAATAATTGTAGTCGCGTTAAAATGTATTTCAAAAGGCCCTAAAACGAGCGCAATGGCTGTTTGCCGTGACGTCACCATGAGTTAGCCAATGACGAACGAGAACAACGGCTGTTTGGCTGTCTGATTGGACTAGCCCAGTCACGTGATATGCACGTCACAGCAAACAGCCATGGCGTGTGGTATATATAGTCCTTGTTAGTACTTACATTTTAAGCTATACACATTTAAAATCGGTTCAAGGGCTCGATCACCTCTCGGTGAAAGCAAAATTGCTCCAATAAGAATAACAACAACTAGAATATTGAAGTCACCTTGAAATAACTTACAAGAACCTGGGTCTTATTATCTACTTTTTAAGCTATATCTAAAATCGGTTTGTTGGTACGATTTCTAAAGGATAGCAACAGTCCCAACTACAACAAGAATATTGCAGTAACATTAAAATAGCGTTGAAAAGACTCTTGTCTTTGTTAATACGTCCAGTTTAAGCCGCTATAACAATTTCAAATCAGGTCATTGGTTCGATATCTGGGTGAGAGCAAAGTTGTCCTAACGAGAATACCAACAAAAAGAAGCCTAATGTCGTCACTTTAAAATAGCTATTACAAGAACTTAGACCTTGTTCATACTTAACGTTTTTAACTATTAAAATTGAAAGCCGGGTGATGGCAGAGTCCCAACAACAACAACAACAACAACAACAACAACAACAACAACAACAACA
>JAHWFP010104502.1:13112-32979 GCA_023313725.1 Lithobius niger | reverse complement strand
CCGATTTTAAATAAATTATTAATTATAAATAGATATGACAGTTCCGGTCAAATTTATGCAATTTTGATTTTAAATATATAAAAATCAAAGAACTAGTTGAATTGCTACAACTTAAAATTATCAATGAAATTGAACTTTAATAAATACCAATTATTCAGCAAACTTGTGTAACCGAGATTTTTCTTTAGCACTTATGGCTATTAACGAAATTTAATGTTTCTTTTTCTTAATGTGAAAGGAACTGTCTGATTTTTGAATGATTTCGCATCCGATCGTTTGCTTATGTTTACCTATTTTTTTTCCTCTTTTAGTTTCGCTGACAAATTGATCCCTCAAGATTACATGGATTTGGTCAAAGCGCTCCAGGTCGGTGCTTTCAACAAGAAGACATGCGCAGAGAAATACAAGTGCAGTTCCAAACGCTACAAGAGCGAATAATTCCATCCATTCCTCATTTTATCATCCCGGACTTAAATCCTTTTTGACAGACAAAAAAAAAAAAGTGCGAAGAAAAATAAGACGTACGTACCCCGAGATCATGTACAAACTTTCTTTGTTGTTGATGGACTTCTTGCCTTGATAACGGGCCTTCTAAAGTGGTAACTCAGGACTTGACCTTGCCCACTTTACCCGTTCGTGCAGTTGCGAGATGAGTGCTCCGAACCCCATACAGAGAGCACGTGCCTTAGGGTACAGCATAACCTTAATTTATACTTTAAATTATTACTTAATGTTAATGATAACATTCATTGAAGACTTTGCATTTGTGACGACGAATTGACTAATACTTTTTGTCCCCGTTTTTCGTTCGTGTGAAAATTCAATTTTTTTTTTACCGAAGTGTCATTTTCTAGTGTTTTAATTTAAGTTATTTAAATTATTTAAATTATTTCTCCCCTCGATTTAAATTCAACGTTTTGCATTGAATTTTATACGGTTCTACTCTTTTATTCAACTGTTCTTATTTTCGACGGTCAGTATAGCCTATAATCTCGCTGGTCGGTTCTCGTAGGCCTCGCACCTCTTTTATTTTATTTACTTTTAATTATATTTATTTGCTTGCTCTTAGTTCTTCTAAATTGTTTAAAATATTATTTCTTAATGCGCTTCTCTTCGCTTTAACAATTATTACGTTTTCATCTTTACTTACAAACTTCGTCCGCCATTTTTATTCTTCTTGATAATCCCGCACTCTTCTCTCTGCCTACGAGAACTTTACGAGATCCTTCGTGCCGTCCGTATTACAATGTATCACGTGACGCGTGACAATTCTAATCCAAAGTTGCTGTTAAGTGGCATGACTGAACTAAGTGCTTTATTTACCCCCAGAGAGAGCTGGCGTGCTAAAGCGATGGTTACGACGCTGTAACTTTCACTTTCGTATTTCCAGTTTCACTTTCAGTTTCAGTGACTTAAAAACCATCTTATTCTGTTACGAGATGTACCAATGTTTACGTATACTCACAGACCTTCCTCGGATACTCACCTTGGAATTATTTTTACACTGGTTGTAAAATAAAGGGGGGGCTAAATGTGTTTTCTTTCCAGTGTGTTTCAAATTTCCCAGGTGGAAAACACATGTTGTATATTTATTTATTTTTGTTCGTGTCTAGACTTTTGTGGGTGTGCCCTTTTTGTGTCGTTTATGTGTGTGTGTATAGTTGTGATTTTTTTTATTAATAATAAATGCTTACGATCGTAAACAGTATATTATTCTTTGTTGTATGTTCCTGAAACCAAACGCTCAAATTAAAGCTCAAAACTTACCTCTACTTGTTTTTATTGATGTAGTAGTCAATAACAATAAATGTGTTACTGAAATCTAAGCGAAATTTAGTTAAAACTGAAATATTACCACGATTTATTTTCTGGGAAATGAAAAAATATCAATATATACAGGACGGAAAGCCAAATTGGCCCGATAAGTGATAAGTAAATACAGATGCAAACCTATTCCGATTGCCCTTTGGACTTAATTGTCGATTGCTTGAATGGAAATTGAACCCTTGACCTTTGAGATTAAAGGCCAAAGTGCGAGGGTTTTAGTTTCCACTCGTGCAGTTTGACATTTGTATCCGAAACGAAAATAGGTTTGCATCGCTATTTTATTTTTAAAAAATATCAAGAATGACAAATTTCACTTTTGCTTACTGCAGTGCGTTTTTCCTTCCTAATTTTCCTAGGAATTAATTTTTTAATTTAAGCACCAAATTACTTGACTGAACTAAGTGCTTTATTTACCCCCAGAGAGAGCTGGCGTGCTAAAGCGATGGTTACGACGCTGTAACTTTCACTTTCGTATTTTCAGTTTCATTTTCAGTTTCAGTGACTTAAACCATCTTATTCTGTTACGAGAATGTTACGTATACTCACAGACCTTCCTCGGATACTCAACTTGGAATTATTTTTACACTGGTTGTAAAATAAAGGGGAGGCACTGATTTACAGAATTATGTGCTACTTTTAAATCTGCACTACAAATTTCTGTTTTACAAATAGGTAATTTGGTGTAATATAAAAACATTTTACAAATATAAAAAAAATATCACAAACTCTTAAATCGCTTACTTACACTTGAAGTCCAATTGTAAGTAATTTGGTAAAAAATAAATTTTAAATAAATTCTTTAAGAATTCTGGAGAGTGAAGTAATTCAAGGTAATTCTGAAAATTCTGAATTAATTTGGCGTAAAAATTAATTTTAAACAATTTTAAAAATAATTTGGTTCAATTTAGACAATGTAAGCAATACCTTCTGTAGTAGCACGTACCCCGTTCCAGTGAAAGAAATATTTCCATTAAACTTTGAGCTTAAATTTCGATATTTGTATGCTTAAATGAGCTCGTCCTCAGACCTGAGCATATCAATAGTGAAATTTAGGCTTACGCTTAATACTGAAAATCTCACTTTTTTAGGAACGAGATTCGTGCTAAAACAGAATCCAGAATTCAGAATTGGTACTTGTCGTCGATCGAACTACCACAGCCGACTTTCACTGCACATTCTTGCCTTACTAACTAGCACAGCTGGAATTTTTTTAAAGTTTAAAATAAAATCTAGCTGGCATCATCTTGCGCCGGTCAACCGAGAAAGATTAAAAGTACGAACTCACTCGGTATCGGTAATCTTAAAGAAAGAAAAACGCCTGTTCCAACTGGTATTCGAATATAGGACGGTTCACGTTGTCGGGGACAGTTGCCTTCATAGTCGTAATAACGACAAGATTTTTTTTTTCAAATGAACGATTTTTTTTCAAACAAGTCATGAATTTTTTAAAAAATAATGACTGAAT
Source organism: Lithobius niger (assembly GCA_023313725.1). NCBI lineage: Eukaryota > Metazoa > Arthropoda > Chilopoda > Lithobiomorpha > Lithobiidae > Lithobius > Lithobius niger. The sequence continues at coordinate 29,687 of JAHWFP010104502.1, read as the reverse complement.
ATGTTAATGAGTGGGTAGGTAGGGTGTATTGTTTGATATTTCGTAAAAAAAATTTCCATAGCACAAACGTTATGAAACTTAATGCAGCAACTATTCGGAAAAGTGCTGCAGGACTAAAATAAAACGTGTCGTCTAACATGTTTTATTTTAAGTCCTGCACCACTTTTCAACCGAATAGTTGCTGCATAAAGTTCCATAACGTTTGTGTTATGGAAATATTTTTTTTTTTTAATTTTATTTCGGTTTTAGTAAGCCACGGTTTCATTTTTTTCTTTTTTGAGTTTGTGTCCTCACAAGATACAAACCCCAAAAATAAAAATAAAGCAGTGTGATGACACCGAAATTAATGCCAATGGTTTACAAGCGTTAGTTATTGAAACCGTATTAGCCTTTCACGTTGCAAATTCTCTCCGGCAGTAGCGTTAATAGACTCTTGTCTTTTTGCAATCTAGTCCCTATGTGTCCTACAAAGCGAAATACGGCTAGTTTTAACTTGGCAACAGATTATCAAGGTACAAAATTCGGTAATTCAGTTTAGAAGGACAAATTTTCCAAAAAATATTTTCGATATTTTTTTGTTGTAAAAATCTACAAATATGGGTAAAGGTCGCTGTTCGCGAAAATGGTAATAATTTGTTTCCCAAATTGCGTGCCTCAGTCGCGCTTTTGCGCTTGCTGCGGCTAAACATTCGAAACCGCAACTAGTCATAAATTCCTCCCGGAAGCACGAGCGAGGCACGTAATTTAGAAAAAAAAAAATGACCATCATTTTCGTCACCGTCCCTGATTGCTGATTTTTCGAATGTCTTCAAAAATTTTTCCACCTAAACTGAAGAGTGCTCAAAATTCAGTGATTGGGGAGGCGTGGGGTGGGGTAGGGGGACCATAGTGCACGTTTTCAAAGAAAGGAGCTAACTATGAAATCGAACATGCTGGTGGGTGACAGGTCTCTGCAGAACGTACGGAATTTTTGCACCTTGAAGGCTTATGAGAAAAGCGCTGAAGAGTTCTCATCACTGATATGTTTGCAGTCGATTAAACGTTTACAGCATAAAAGGCTGCATCGCTTTCAAAAGGCTTGACTTTTTATTTTCGTGCATCTCACGTAAAATAGCTCTTGCAACATTTACGGAGGTTTGAGTGAATGTGGTAATACCGTCTCGCATAAAGGAAAAAAAACAGGAAAATAAATAAAGCCCCAGTTAAAATTATTTTGTAGGCGAAATGAAGCAGAAATTGAAACAAGTCCTATCGAAGCACATTTATTTAATTTTCGGCTCAATATTTGGGGCTTGTTCACAATAAAAACAACCAAAGCCCTGGGAGAAATTAGTTGCAGTTTACGTGCCCCACCCCAAACTCATTGCTTCCACGGGTTTTGTTTTTGTGAGTTTTATTGTGAACAAGCTCGAAATATTGAGCCGTAAATCAAATATTTGTGCTATATGATTAATTTGTGAGCAAATATCATTCGGGAACATCCTCAGTTTCTGCTTATGATTGACGCGTTTGCAACACGTTTGAACTAATTTTTTTTCAAAACTGATTTGCAAAGAAAGGCCAACATGGAAACAATCACCTTAAAAAAAGGTGGGTCAGACGATTTATACATGCGTATTATAATGACTGGTGTTTTTAACGCCTGAAAAAATATTTATACGTATCCAGCTTTCTTTTCTCTGTGATTTGGATAGAACCGAAAATTGGTAAAAAAAATGTATTAAAAGCATACAAATTTATCTGGGTTCCTGAACACCACACACAAAATTATACCAAAGGTTCGAAATTTCGAATTCTTCCGTAAAATGTTGTATTATAAGCAGCTGTTTTCAATAGTTCTTTCTGTGATTATGAATATTTAATGAGTGCCACTTGTGGTAATGAAAGTATAAATTATCGGAATGACCATACGGATTCATTGGTTGCTGGCTTCACGCAGCGCCTTAATTAATCAAGAGTTTAAATGTAGCAAATTCTTTTTTTTTTACTACGGGATGGTTCAGATTTCAGCTAAGCGCTTGTACTCGTTCGATAATGCAGTAATGATATTTCCCTTCCTTAAGGACTTATTCTTTTTTTCAAGTTTTGCAGCCATCTAAGAATGCATTGAAACACTTAAAATACCAGCAAATTAACCTAATTTACTCCCATTTCCTCTTTTTTTTTTAACTCTCATCCCTGATAATGATATGTAAAAGATCGTAGGTACTGCATAGCAAAATCGTCCTTCCCCTTCCCGACCTAGCCTTAACTGTTAAAGTGTAAATTCGAATCATAGTTCCTTTACTTTCATACGGAGCACAGTGTATGCTAGAGATAAAACAAACACTCTGTACGCTAAAGTCACACCAGTAGAAAAAGATTTGCTCCCTAAGGCGAAATTTTGCCAGTATTAAAATTATTTTAAAACGGGGTCCCACCAACATGAAAAACTCGGGGAATTTAAACTACTTTGAAACTCAAGGGAAATTTGGGGATTTCTCATATTTTTCACGAAAAACCCGGAAAACTCGGGGAAAAAACAAAGTAACGAAGGTAATAAGAAGCCTAACTGCTTAAAAATTATAGTGTTAACACACTGTGCTAAAAAATGTTATTCTTATTTCTGTATTGACACCTACAAGCTCGCTAAATGGGGCTAATTTCTCTATTGAACTATGTGAGCCCTGTAAACATTGAAACTATAGGACAATGTCCGCAAAACAATTCCATCTTGAAATTACAGTAAATACCCTTGAAATTGACCTCAACTGCTCTAGAAAACCTAAAAAACTCTCGGAAATTAATTTCAGCATTTTGGAGTCGACCCTGTAAAAGATGTATGAATTTGACGAGATTCATACAACTTTTAAAATAATTTTACTTTGTACTTTGTATCACTATAGCTCTTTTGTAAAGAAAAAAAATTCCTGCTTTGAAATTCGCCAAAAAAAAACCAAAAAAAAAACCAGCGTAGCATTAAAAAGTAAAACAAAAGCAGGAGCCTATAAACGCATATAGATTCGTATCCATGTTCTATCTTTGTGTTCCATCTCTTGTGTCAAGGTCATCTAGGAGCGAAGCTGCGGATTTTGCTTCTCGGCTCGAAGCCAGTTGATTTAACTGCCAAAATCTTATTTTACCAAAGCAACGTACGAGTTGTTACCTTCCGATATGCTAAATAAAAAGCCAAGATGAGTACGAACATATGTATATATATAAAAAAAAAAAAAACACTACGTTCAGTTCACCTTGCCATCAGGCGCATACAAGATTCACAACAGCTTCGTCAAACGCGTAAAAATACACAAATCATGACAGCCTCAGCATTGGCTGACTTTAAATTTTGGGTCATGATTTGTGTATTTTTATGTGTTTGACGAAGCTCTTGTAAATTTTAAGCGCCTGATGACGACGTGAACTTGTCTTCGAAACGTAGTGCTTTTTTAATATATGTTTGTGCACTTCTTGGCTTTTTATTTAGCCTAAGTACCTATAGTGATCTTCTAACCGCTGGTGGTTGTTACATGCCGGCAGCATTTTTTTTTCTTAAACAGTTCAGATAGGCGGATCGGATCTCGCTACGCAACTTCGTTACTGAGCACTCACTATACCACACGCCATGGCTGTTTGCTGTGACGTGCATATCACGTGACTGGGCTAGTCCAACCAGACGGCCAAACAGCCGTTGTTCTCGTTCGTCATTGGCTAACTCATGGTGACGTCACGGCAAACAGCCATTGCGCATGGTTTAGTGGTGATTATATGTAAATTGACTTCACTGCTGATCTGATTAGGTCACGTTAGGTTAGGTGACTCAAGTCGGATTAAACGCATAGAGAGCTATGTAGCGAGTTTTGCTGAACTGTTTACGAAAAATAAATTATGTGACCCGGCATGCACGAGAAATACCTGTTTTACCTGGTAGGCAAAACACGCTAATTCTACTCTAGTCGGCCTAGGTTCGAGAAACAAAACTCCTTCCTCCACATCAAGGTCGTACACACGCTACTACGTTTCCGAATCAACACGTGCTTATATCCTTATGGTATCACAAGTGATAATGTTCACACATATTTATTAGGTTAAAAACGTACACAGCGTAATTTTTAACGTACAGTGATGGACATGTAATTTTGAACACTTCAAATTAATGTTGTACTGAATTCCTCTTTCGGAGTATAGGGCAGTAAGACGACGTAGTATTATTGTATATAACTCTATGGTGGAGCCAGTTACTGGGTTAGCTGCAAGGGATGGAGGGCGAAAAGAAGGGCGTCTTACTGAAGCCAATGCTATTACACCGGATTTCTAAGGCCTAAAACGCGCGATTTTTGTCGATTTGTTAGCAGTTGCTGACATTTTTAAGCAAGTGGAATCTTTATTTTCCGATTACTACCTCGCAGCATAAGGGATTGGAGAAAACAACGGTTTTTTACGCCTAAGAAATCCGCTCTCCAAGCACTGCCTTGAATAGAAGTGCCGTTGTTTAAACCTCCATTTCAATCTAGTGCCCCTTGCAAGTATCTCTCTTGTAGCAATATGACGTCACCTGACGCTGCTCTAACGTTCCTGTGCGTTTCTTTGTGCAAACATTGTGTGTTTAGCTTCTGCATTATTTTCCATTGTTAAAAAAGAACAGCGTTGCATTGTTGGAGCACGCTTCTAAGCTGTAGGTAGTTTTAATGGGGCAAGTTTTGCATGCTAAAAAATGACAATGAAGTTTACGGCCAGGACTGCAGTTTTTGCGTGACAAAAATGTGTTCAAAATTCGATGTCCACCGCTGTACGTTTTCCGCAAAACGGGTTTAAGTATTTACTAATAGTTCAGTATTCACGTAAAAACAAAAAAAAAAAATAAAAAAACCCCAAAAGTATCATAACAATGGAACCGTCCAAATAGATAAAGCCATTAACTCGCTGGCCACTGAAACAATTGATTTTATTTATTTAGAGAACTATAGCCTAGCAACAACAAAACAAAGTAACATCGCAACCATAAACAACACGCTAATTAACGATTATAAAGTCAGCAAACCACAATCTCGCATACAACCCGAACTCACGCAGAATACGACTACAACTTTGAGAGACCGGTACTGCGTTCGAACAACGTGCAGGTGCACTTGGCTGCAGCTACTTACAAAGTTACGTGCACGAAAAACACGTAACCGCGTTATCAATTAACTGCTATCAAATAATCAGTAACGAACGACAGCAAACGAAGAAATATGCATAGGATAACCAACGGCGTCGAGTAAGTTCTGCCAACAATCAACGAGTGACGCAGCCACGAGTTATTGTTGCCAGAACTCCCGAGACGCCGTTGGTTATCCTGCTTTTATTACCGTGACTTTTGCCGTTTTCATTGTTGTAAGTGTGCATTCTAAATCTCGTAACCTAGCCACTGCCAACAATGGTGAGCATGCGCACCATTGTTGCAACAAAGGTGGGTGACTTATACTGCATACTTATACCGCACACTTGGACTGCAAACTTATAGCGAACACTTTTGTTGACGTGATAATTAAAAGTTTCAAGGTCACTTCTTGCGCTCCTACAATATCCGTATTACTGTAATCATACACTGCGATAGCCGTGTATATATATATATATATATGATTGAAGTCCTCTCTCAAGCAAAACTAAAACTATTAATTTCTCCGTTTCTATTCAATATATTTCGACCAAGCTTGGCCAGATAGTAGATAGCAACTTTTCCTAACTTTATACCAACTTTTATGCAATTCCGTGCAAGAGTAAAAGTAGGGAGCCACACGTAAATTTGAAGGTCACTTTTTCTTCTTCTTGTGTGACACTGTTTCAGAAAAAACTACTGCACCTACATGAAATCTGAAACATGATCTTAGCCAGAAATTTCCCTGGGCTTCATCCTCAGAGAGACCACTTTTTCGATTGGTCGATCTATTCCGGAGTTACGGGACCCTGAACGATCATTTTGATTGTTTTACATTGTTTTAACCATTGTAATTTGGAACAATGTCACTCCGCAAACTCCAGATCTATTCTTCGTGCACGTGTTACGTCTTTGCTAAAAAAATCATTATTGAAGGGCAAAATGAGAGAATCCGTGAATGACCAGGAGTGGTTAACGCTCGTTAAACCCTTTAAACCCTTTTTTGAGAGAATCCGTGTTTCAGCTAAACGCATACAGATTTAAACCAAACTAAGCTACGTTGTTAATTTCGAGCCTCGAAATTGGCAGCTAGAAACGATAGGATGGCGTATTTATTTCCTAAATCAAGCTTTCAGAGCTGAGTTGAATTGTTTCAAAGTGGCCAGCAACAATGCATGTATAAACCTTTGTAGCACGACGCCATAGCCGTACAAAAGGTACACAGATTACTAACAAAAACGTCAAGTGTGCCGTAAAAATGGGGGTTATATGATTGAAGTTTCACTTTACTTGTTAAAATGTACACGGATAAAATTTGGATGATTTTTAATTGAAGTAATCAAATGTACAATTGAGAAAATTGCATCTGTTTAAGTGCTGTTGTGCTTTACATTTTAAATATATGATAGGTAAAGCACAACAGCACTTAAACAGATGCAATTTTCTCAATTACACATTTGATTATATCAATTAAAAATCATCCAAATTTTATCCGTGTACATTTTAACAGGTAAAGTCAAACTTCAATCATATAACCCCCTTTTTTACGGCACACTTGACGTTTTTGTTAGTAATTGCTTTTCTAACCTACGTCTGCCTCTGGCAAAATTCCGATTTCTTTCAGATTAAGCACATAAACAACCTAGCTATTACTTGATTTCAAATGAAACAATGATCGTAGTTGTTATTCTATGATGGTCGCCATTTCGAAATTATGATTACCATCGTCCGATTTCCTTCAAATTAGGACCGGAATAGTTTATTAAAAGTGAAACAGTGTGTGTAATATGATCATCAATAATAATTACAAATGGTTTTGGTCATAGCTCATGCTATTGTTGACCGATTTACATTCTGTTTTCTGCATTCATCATGAATTAACTACCCGCTCATATCTCAAGTTGGGACCACTGTCCTATTCCTAAAGGAATGACCAAAAGTAGAAAATTTATTTAAGAGGGGGCAGGGTCGGTCAGGGCACCCCTTAATGATCTTAATATGTGGCCTCATCCGTGGTGACCAACGATCGATGGCTGTTTGGTGGGTAAACGAAATCATGCGGTTGTAAACTCTACCGGGTCGATACTTTTGACTCACCCTGCATACATTTTTTTGTTAATGGTTATTGTCTACGTCGTTCTTGCTTGACCAGGGTAATAAATTTTATAACCCTGCCTATCAGCCAGCCGTGAAGAACAGAGCAACACAGTAGCGTGCACAGGGTGGGGGCACTGCCCTAACCTTTTGGGGAAAAAATTCTCTTTTTGTAAAAAAAATATGCCCTATTTTGTTGCTTTTCTGAACCGATAAATGGTGGCGTTGCAGCCAGGGAAACGGCCTAGAGTAGAGACCTAAAAAGGGGAAAAAGAAGGCCAGGAAAAGGGGAGAAAAGGGTAAAAAAGACAGTTACAAGCTGAAAAAAGATAAAAAGGTGAAATAGAGAGCAAAGAGCAAAAAAAAAAAAAAAGGTTACAGATAAAAAAAAAAAAAACAGCGTGCCCTTTTATTTAAAGTTGCCCCTGCCCTCACGGACGTCTGTGCACTGTACTGAAGCAGCATAATGCCTACGTTTATGTCAAAGCCAACTGTGATTGAATCTTCCTCGCTCCTCGTTTACTTGAATAAGCGAGCTAGGAACGCAGCTTCAGTCCTAGTTCGCCAATGCTTAGGCCGTCATGTTGTATCAACACGAACGAATTATGCTCGTAAGATGGTGGTCGTTCAGCGTTGCGTCGAGTGAGGTAAGAACAGGTTTTACAGTTTAGCGACATCGAAACGTCCTATAAATCTTACGCAGACGGCATTTGTGTTTGACGTACGGCATCAATAATGCGTCGTTACCAACTTTCAAAGTAAATTTGTCACGCAGTCCGTCTGTGTGTTGAAACCGAAACCGAAATGAATTTAAACCAGCGCCGTAGATATTCTGTTTACCGTTAGTGGTGTTAGCCACGACAAAGCATGGAAACGTGTTAGGAATTCTAGCTTGCCGTTATCATAGACTAGTAGCAGGACATTATGTATGGAGAGTTCACTGGTTCGATTCTCGGTCACGTCGTCTAAATGAAATAAATAAAGATATCTTGATGACAATTTACACGTCCAAAATTTTGAATTTTTTTGGAGGGGAGGGGGAATTTTCTTGATTTTGTGGGGGGGGGGGAGGAAATTTATGTCAATATTCTTGATATTGTGGGAGGTTGAATGGGGAGGGGGGCGGCACTCCTGAGCCATAAAGTAGGCCAGGAACAAATAAAATATGAACGAAACTAATTCGTAATAAAATCCTTCACTAAATAAACTTGTTTTTTTTTCTTTCGTGCGAAACGTTGTTTTCCAGTACAGTGCATATGTGAATGGGCAATACAGCAGTGACACGACGTAGTATTATTGTATATAACTCTATGCTGGAGCCTTAATGGGTTAGCTGCAAGGGGCACTGCAGAGAGAAACAGAAGGGCGTCATACTGAAGCCGATGCTGTGAAGAGTGATTTCTTAGACCTAAAACGCGCCATTTTTTTTGTTGGAAAAAAGAACATTATTTTAAGCCTAAGAAATCCGCTCTTCCGTTGTTTTTCCTTCCATTTTTATGTAGTGCACCTTGTAGTTATGCCCTCCAAAACCCATACTGGTGCCAATCTGGTGCCAGTATGGCGGCAAATGTCACTGCTCTATATCTGCCGAAACATTAGAAAAAGGGAAAGCCTTCTTCGAAAACACCACGTTTTTACGTAGCTCGTCGTGACAAAGAACTTTAGAATTTGCAAAACCAAACTGGTTCGGAATGCCCTGAAATGAAAGGGCAGACGCAATTATTTACGGCTGCAGCTGTGTCGTCAAGTTCGGAAAGTCGCTACTAGCTGGCGCCACCAATCAGGCGTTGTCCTCTCATTCAGACGTGTGCGCCGCCAAATTAAGAACGGCGGCGGCGTTTTCTTTTTTTTCTTGCAGCGGCGGCGGCGATGGTCGGCGCGCCGGCAGTCAGAAGGCGGCGGCGAATTGAGCACACTTTTCACGGCGGCGGCGGCGTTTACACGTGCTCGTCGTAATAATACATTTTTCTGGCGACCTAAGTGTTGACTTTTCATTGTTGAATAAAAGAGCGTTACGAAAAGCGCGAAAAGACTTGTTCAGATGGTGCACTGGTTGCTAGAATGCGGTATATGCTTCACACTAAGGCAGCTAACTGTGGCAAAACCACACAAATTGTATAAACACTTGTTAGAAAAGTGTTTCGTTGTACCATCGTTAGGCTACTCTAATTACAATTAATGTTTCACCCAAAAATAAAAAATAAAAATTAAAATAGTTTTGATCTGCCTACCTACAAATTGACTACGTTTCTCAATATGTATTTCCATGACTAAAAATAATAAGTGTTAAAAATTATTTAATTTAAAATAAACGAGTCATCGACAGCATTAAGTTTGTTTGCTACATTCATTGGTGCATTGGTACGTAACTTTAAAAAATAGCCTACTTCCATATAATTTTGTTCTTACAGATTCATGTTCACATCATTTTACACTACAAGCAAAACCAAAATAATATACATTTCCATTCAATTAAATATATTTTTTTTAATCTTCGTTAAAAACGTCTCAACACCGGTGTTCATCTGAAGGTTGAAGAATACTACGTTATTTCTAGTATATGATTTTCGCTGTTTGGCTTGTTTTCCTTGCCTTTATGTTATTTACAGTTATTTGTGTATTTTAGTTGTAGATTTAAGTTCGAAAATCAATAGAAGTGGACAAGGCTTTTTTAGGGATTGACTGGCAAAGATAATTACCATAGATTAGAAAGTTTCTAATCTATGTAATTACTAACCCGACATCGTTACCTTGATATAGTTCTACTACAGGGAATAATGTTCTAATAAACTATACGTGGAAATCAAAGACGTGATATGACATGAAGACACACCAAATTTTCAACATTCGTTTGAATATCCTACGTTTGCTGCGCTGCAATGATTTGTGTGTGTGTCGAACACGAACTACGACAGGATAGACAAATTCCCAGAGGTATTTAACGTTGACTGCGCGAACCTTCTTTAATTCAACATTTAATTTAACGAATGGTTTATAACCAGCGCTTTTAAAATTCCTGTTATCGGCGCAGCTGTACTCACATCATACTATGCAACAATAAGCTCATAGACAAATATGAGAAATATTACCATAATGCTGCTTACCTTTGGCAAAAGGACCGGTAGCCTATTGTGTGTGTAGCCAGTCGTCCAGCAGTCAGAGCAGACTAGCGCTCTTTGAACTAGCGGAATAAACTTTTTCGCGATCGTTTGACAAGAGTTGCTAGGCAACAAAAAGTAGCGTATAAGTGAATCAGGGGAATTCGCAAGTTCCCTCCCATCCCAAGCTTCTCATAACAAATGACTTCGTTTTATTTGTTGCGCTGTGTATGTAGTTCAGTGTCTAGCTGGCCGTTCTTTTGACCTTTGACGATTCCTTACTCGGCGGCGGCGGCGGCGGCGAGCCGCCAAAGTTTGCCATCCAGTGGCGGCGTATGTGGCGAGTCACTAATTCCCGGCGGCGGCGGCCTGGCGCGGCGGCGCACACCTCTGCTCTCATTGCGATTGTATTGTCATGCGGATAAGCCTACCCGACGTAAACCAGGCGGAGTATTTCAAGTTGCCTTGCAGGAAAGCCGTACTGCTTGTGGGAATGGGGTTTGGTGGAATTACGCAGAACCCTCGTTTACAAGACGACTCAGTTTCACTGATGAGTCTACATTCGACAGGTCAGCAGACATTGGGCGTACCACTGGTCAGGGATGAAGCCTGAGGAGGCCCATTCGCAGTATGTTCAGAAATTGAAAGTTTGAGTGCCATTTTGGGGGTGATGCGGTAACAGTAACGTGCTCAGACCTTCGAGAGGGCAGGGGCAAGTTCTAGTAAAAGGGCTAGCTGTGGTTATTTTTTGAGGGGAACATTTTTCTGTTGACTCGGCAGGATCTTTTTTGCCATTCGTTTTAGCTTGTCATTGTCTTTTTTGCCCTTTTATGCCCCTTTTTTATCCTTTCCTGGCCGTCTTTTTGCCTTTTTTTGGTCTCTAGGCCCTTCATTTGGCTGCAGCACCAGCATTTAACAGTTCGGAAAACCAAAACAGGGCATATTTTTATTTTCCAAAAAGGGCGAAAAGGGCATTTTTTTCCTTCTCCTGTGCACGCCACTGTGTAGTAAGGTAATCGGGCCACTTTTCGTTCGGGTAAACCGAAATAGTCAACGGTACCACGAACGGTTACTGCGGTTGTGGCCAGTTCTAGCAACCTGGCCGATAATGCAGACCAGAGGTGCCTTTGAAAACTGACCTTAGTAACTCAGGTTACAAAGAAACATTGCTGTTGCATGTACTAATTGCGTGGTCGTGCGAGATTTCGCGTCATAATCCCCTGATCTAGCATAATCTTAAACGATTGCCTGTACAAATGGCATTCAAATTACGCTTCAGGCAGTAACCTAAACAACCGGACAAACCTTGCTAGCCGAGCTTGGTTCCTGAGGGTAACTTGGGGGGTCGACTTGGGGGATCGACTATTGACCAATCAGAAACGAGATAGAAACAAGGGGGGGGCCCCGCGTTGCTTTATTTGCATTAATTCAATGTGTCTGGTGGACGAGTTTATGTTGCGTTCGGGGTAGGGTGGAAGAAGGTTCCGTGTTATAATTCTATAAACACGCTTCAGAAATTATTGATTAAATCTTCCACCTATTTTAACAGCAAGTACGTAAATAAACTCCTGCTTGCTGTTCAAAATAGATGCGTCTTGTAGTTTATTGCTGTCACGTGAATGAGAGTCGATACGATGACGAATCGTTCTAGTGACGATTTGGGGTTAAAAATGATACTAATTCGTGACGGGTATAAGCAACGAGAGTTACTTTTGCTTGATCCAACCAGGTTTGTTTTCGAACGCACCCCTGGACCCCTGTTCATGATGTGGCACCTGCTCAAAATGCACTCATTGCACGAGAGTTTCCACATCGGTTGAAAGGGAGGCGTAGGACCAGTGACTGGATTCCCCGGGTCAGGTACAAAGTGGGTTACGGAAGCCTTTTGACGTCTTGGGAGGTCTAGGGGAGCGCCGTGAGGTCATTGTAATTACGTCGCCACTGCATGGACTGTTATGATATTAATAAACAAAGACGGAATGTTAAATGTTAAGATTAGGGTTCTAAAAGTCAAAACCTAAAAGGAACACGGACAAGCTTTGACTGAAAATTTTGTCAGTAACAGGCTGGTAAGCATTAGACAAAGAAGCCATTGTTGTTAAACTTTAATAATTTGGTGTTAACGCAGTGTTTTAAGTTTAAAATCCGCTTCACGAGTACAGTCTGCATGTAGAGCGGTTTTTTTTTTTAAGTGTTCGCAGGGCTACTAGTGGCAGAATCGGAGGCTAAGTGGACGGACGCGTCGAATTTCTATTGCCAAGCCTTACAACATATAAGGAAGTTATGGACCATGAATATGGATATCTAAAATTGTATTTAAAGCGCTTTACATCGTTGCGCTAGACTGTAATGAGTTATCGGCATGTGTCTACTTTTTGTTGATGTTTCTACTACGGTTCTTGAAAGTAAGCCGGGAAGAAAATGTTCTTGTGTTCGGGAACTACAGACCCAAGAGACGCCGGCGAAACAAAATCGTCGTAGAGATGTTAAAGCAGCATCAATGAGGCGAGACGCATCACAACGAGCACTTTGATGACGTGAGCCACATTCTGATGAAATGACCTAAAACGTACTTGGCGCGCAACATAATGTTGTATTGTATTACTGTAACGAGTTTTGTCTTGCCGGCGTTTGTCGTTCTTGTGTCCACTTCCCGAGCACAAGGAATAAGTCTAAGCACGCCAGACAAAACGCCAGATGAAAAATGCAAGTAAAACGAATTACTGGTTAAAAGGTGCCTATAGAGCAGTGACATTTTCCGCCATATTTGCACCAGCTTGGCACCAGTACGGGTTTTGGAGGGCATAACTACAAGGTGCACTACATAAAAATGGAGGCAAAAACAACGGAAGAGCGGATTTATTAAGTTTAAAATAACGTTGTTTTCTTCAACAACAAAAATCGCGCGTTTTAGGGCTAAGAAATCACTCTTAACAGTATCGGCTTCAGTATGACGCCCTTCTGTTTCTCTGTGCAGTGCCCCTTGCAGCTAACCCATTAAGGCTCCAGCATAGAGTTATATACAATAATACTACGTCGTGTCACTGCGCTATACACCGAATGACAGGCTGCAGCATTTAGCACTGTCTACCATAATTTAGTTCTATGTAGCACTTGATTTCAACAAGCGAGAGCATGCGCAAAGAAATTACTTTTTACACATCAAGCTTCGTGTCAACTTAATTATTGAATGTCGAGTTGATGCTTCCACGTGCACCAGGGAGCGGATCGGTCAAGATTAACGATATTGCTGTCACTGGATGGCGCCCATCTACCGGTTCAAAATCTGCTTTTCAAAACGGTCGATAGCTGGAAAAAAAGCGCCCGTGATGTCGTTAGGCTTAACTTTACCGCTTGCTCTCTGGTGCACATGGACTCACCAACATCATTGTCAATAATTAAGGAGGCACGCGGCTTGTTTGCTGTGTAAAAAGAAATTTATTCGTGTGTTCCTTCTTTTGTTGCTTGACTGAGCTAGATATCGGTAAATGGCTGTAGATTATGCAGCCTGTCATTTGGTAGTAATCCCCCTTTAACTGACGGGTCTGTGCATGAGGTAGATATTGAGGCGGGCTGAAGTCTGCAGGGCAAGTGACAATTCGTAAAAGCCAGTGAGGTCAGAGAAAGGACGTGGTCACGTCGTCGGCTTCTCCACTCGTCTCGTCAACGAACCGCACCAAACAGACATTCTAGTTTAACTTGGCGGGGGAGGAGGAGAAGGGATAGGGTAGAATTAGAATGATGTAAAAGTTGTAAAGTTTTATAAAATAAAATTGTTAGGGCACGTTTACGCAACCACTCGCTTTTGCAGTCTCGCAGCTAGAAGCTAGAAATCACAATCTCAAATTCCAACATGGCGGCGGTTTTATGTCTGCCGCCTCGCAACGAAAACAGCAAATAGCAAAATTGTTTCGTCATGAGGAATTCTTTATATTATTGGCACGGATTATAAGACTGCAAGTATTTACTCAACCGATGTCGGATTTAGCTAATCCATTTAGCGTTGTTACCATGGCAATGTCTCCTTTGCCATCGCGATTGAATTCTAGCTGCGTGAATGCAAAGGCGAATCGCTGCGTAAACGCGCCCTTATCCTCTTGAGAAGGAGGATCATGAAAATTGTTAAACCTATTAAGGAACGAACGCAAAAAAAAAACATGTCAACAAAAGTAGTTTACTTAGTACTAGTACCAGGAGTAGCACAAAGGTGAGTCCGTAGGGGCTGATGCTGGAGTGTCCCGTTAATATCAACTCTTATTCTAGCTCTCGTTCTGGGATACGACCCCAATAATGCAACCAGTTGTTGAATGAGTGATTGAAATTATTTCCATTAATAGCCTACAGGTTTTTGCCAAATAAATACCGTACGTGTGATGAACATCACTCAATCTCTTTCTGGCATGTATCAGCGTTGAAACGATCTTGCAGCAAGAAAGGAGTTTGGTTTGGTCAAGCCATGGTCGACTGGAGCAAAAAATTCGTTTCTTGACTTCTCGCAAGTTTTCGTGCGGGACGGGAAGTTACGCCTCTTAGTGTGGCTTAAGTAAAATAGGATTTTGGTGTTGTATGAACTGGCCTGGAGTCCCATAGCTTCTGTCTCAGACGGCCTTGTGACGCATGGCGGAACCCGAAGCGGAAATTACAAAGTGGGACATTCTCACTTTCTACAGACATGTATACATTTATAAGCTGCTGCTAGTATAGCAACCGCAAAAACTGTTTTTTAGAGGTTAAAATGCAGACCGTCTCGCAGACTCGTAGTATGCGCACTATCACGGGATGTGCTCTTACAAAGTTGAATTAAAACAAAGTTAATTTAAATTCCATTTTGGCTAGACAAAGTGCTGCACCTTGAACTGACTTGAGGTACAACATTACGACAACGAACAAACAAAAATGTGGGAGATCAAGTTTTATAAATTTGAGCTTAACTTTCAGCTTCATTCTCTGTCTTCTAAATCTGTCTTTGTGAAGGTTTTGTTTTCACATCTTCATTGTTGACTTATCTTACCATTGTTGGTTTCTCTGAAATGAGCCAATCAGGCCTCGATTCAAACATTTTTTTTTGTAAATAAAAATTCTAAATTTGAGGGGACAAATTGGCACAATTTCTTCACTAAGAGCGAAAAATTCCTTAAAAACTAAACATCGCGAAAAAAAATACACATTTGCTTATAGGGGATGTAATGGTGATGTGGACTGGAATAGGCAATCATTTTGACAACCAATCCAAACGCTAGAATTAAAGCGATAGGGCGAGCTTGTTCATTCTTTCACGGCAGCAAAGAAAAAGGAGAAAGCATGTTCATTCTTCGCACGGCAGCAATGAAAAAGGGGGAGTAGGTTCATTTTTTGCTCGGTAGCAGTGAACACAGCGAATATATTCATTCTTTTCACGGTAGCAATGGAAAAGGGGAGCATGTTCATTTTTTGCACGGTAGCAATGAAAAAGGGTGAGGGGTAGGCAGAGTGACGTCGATTACGCAGTAACAATCGGAACCAACGAAATATTATGACACGTAATGCTGACGGAAAACTATGGACTATCAAATTCTGTACCACAACACAAACAACAGGTAATGCGACAAAAAATGAGTGACAAGCCGGCTTCCTACTAGATCAGAAATTAGGAAATTGTCGAAAATTTTGTAAATTTTCTAAGCTCTAATTCCGTTTCATTATTAATTATTTTTTTTAAATTTGTAAAACGACAATTAAAAAGGAAAAGCGTAACTTTTATTCCTAGTTCCAATCGGTCAAAAGAAGAAAAAGACGTACGGAAGAAGAACCACAATTTTAATAAAACAATGGATGGTTTACTGACAACATTTAACTAAAATCACTTTTTCTTTCAAATATTGCTGCATATGGCAGCATGAACCATGACGTAAATTAAAAAAAAAAAACATTATTGTGTGCGCGGCGTATCTTGAGTCCTAAGGCATTTTATGAGCGGCTACGTCTTCCTGGAGGGAGCTTAATCGACGGCCGCCATTATTTTTGTAACCATCTAGGATATCAACAAGGCACTCTGATACCAAAAATATACAATCGATTATCTGTGTTCATGTTGGAGCGAACTCAAGATAGGCCGCGACACTATAACATATCAAAAACCGAAACTGGCAAAAGGGGCTGCCAAGTTCCGAATTGTTCGGCCCTTCGGCACAGATTATTCCTGCTCTTGTTGAAATTATTAATCTAAGTTTAGCTGAAGGGAAATTTCCTGATGACCTTAAAACAGCAAAAGTTATACCGATTCATAAA
>JAHWFP010104502.1:0-12712 GCA_023313725.1 Lithobius niger | reverse complement strand
TTATGTTTTAAATAAAGCCCGTCTTCTTCTTCTTCTTCTTCTTCTTCAAAGGAGTGATATCAACACACCAAAACATTCGCCAAGTTAATCGCACTGCTTATTAGTTCAAAGGTTAAATGAAAACTAGAACATTGCTACTTTCGTTATCTCGGTATCGATGAATAATCACCCTATGAGATTTAACATGTGGATGAGCGAATTAGCTAGCTAGCTAGTAGCTAGCTAACATATTTACAACGTTATTGAGAATTTGCATTGAAAGCAGCTTAGCTGGCATTCCTGCACGAGTTAATTTTTGTCAGGTGGGTCATTGCTCTCGATTTCAACACAATTTAAGCTTTTGTACCGTATTATTATTTTTCCCCAAGTACCTGAAATGTGCCCAACTATGCTTCAAGATATAAGACACTGACGCTATGGCGCCGCGCTACAATGGTTTACAACCTCAACCATTGAACCATTGAACTGATGTGATGTTTGTTGTGATGATTGTTGCCTAACATGGCGCGACACACTAGCGTGTGTCTAGATAACGTGTAACTTCTGGAAAGCAGCACTCGCTACAAACGATTATAGCAAATCGTTTTGGGAAAAGGACTACCCAGTTATCAAACAGTAATAAGAGTCAGAATACCACTTCAAGGTAAACTCAAATGGTAAAAATAAAAATAAATAAGGAACAAGTGGACAGAACTAGAAAGTCAGCATAAATGAAAATTAAATCTAAAAGACTTCATCAGATCGGTCGTTTAGTTTTACTTGGCACCAATTTCACCTTTTTCTCTTGGTGCTTTTCCAGCACCTTTAGTTGCGATTTTTGATTATGGGTCACGAAACTTTACCTTTTTGTCGTTAGATTTATTGTTTGTATCATCTGCCCGCTTTCCTATATTCCGCTTTCATGAACCGTGATGTACGGCTAGTCAGGCTAACAGTTAAAAAGTTTTAAACAATTTTTAAAAAATGCGGTTTCGATTTAAGTAAAACCACATGGAGCACAACGCATTACAAGAAATTTAAAAACACCTAATATTTCGAAGATGAAACTTGTGTTCATTTTCAAAGGAAAACATAAAAAAACTCAGGACGCAACACTACAGAACTTTCACCAGGGAGACGCCATATTGGAAAAGTGACTTTTCCAATATGGCGTCTCCCCGGTGAAGGTTCTGTAGTGTTGTGTCCTGTGTTTTTTTATGTTTTCCTTTGAAAATAAACACAAGTTTCAATCTTTGAAATGTTACGTGTTTTTAAATTTCGTGTAATGTGTAGTGCTCCATGTGTTTTTAGTTAAGGCTTACAGTTATGTGAGCATTTGCAACGATTTTCTTTGAAATTTTACGTTCGTCATATTTATTTGCTCAACTTCAGACTATTTTTAGTGTATTTAGCTGCCTTCTTGAGTTGTATTAATAGTTACACTGTTTTGACTTGACTTAGAGCTACTTTCACGGTATTTAGCAGCATTATCTTCATATTTAAGCTGGGCGTTCTGGCTCCAAATACTGTCTTTCACGGTTTCGAAAGCAAAGCAAAGTGCAGCAATCAAAATTCCAATGCCAAGTACTGCAAACATACTGACTGCGTTTTGCACTGAGACTGTCATGGACGGTAAAGTCTTGCACAGTGATGCGTCATAACGAGGAATGTGTTTGTCTTGTAAACGTCGTAAAATTCCTGATGTCCTCATTGTTAAAATTCTGAAATTTAAAGGTAAACATGACTTTTAAACAAGATTCGCTAACAAAACTTAACTCGTATGATGTTTATGGAAAAATCTAACTTATCTAACCGAATCGAAGTAAAACAGGAGAATAACACAAATGAGCTGTCCTGTGAAATTTCAGATGCCACAATGTCTACTGTAGTGTTTATCCCAGGTGAAACCTTACTGCTGCAGTGAAATATATACATATTTTTTTGCCGTTTTTACTTTTGAACACGTTAGGTAAGCTAATGAGTGGTGTCGTATTATGTTTCTTGGCAAAACGTCACTGCTGATACAGGTAGAAAAAAGCGAATCGTCATCATCAGTAGGGTTACAAACGGAATGGAGACGTCGACTAAGGGAACGTTCAAGTATTACGGGATAACGTCATCAAGAACGGAGGGGGGGGGGGCCCACTTAATGACGTAAGCACCACTACCCCAGGAAAACAAAATTGAAGGGTGGAAACACGTAAAAAAAAGCCGTCAGAAAGGCTGGGGATATGCAGGGAAAACACCCCTCTCAGAGAGGGCGTAAAGTTAGAAATGACGTTGTACTGGAGGGGGAGGGGGGGGGGGTTGGGCAAATGCTGACCGTTGATGACGAGGGGTAGAAAGTGGCCAATTTCTTGATGACGTAATACTTGAACTACATACTAGATACTAAAAGTTAACCCAACAAAAATGTATGAGGTGTAGGCGGATGTGGATATACCTTGCTAGTAATTCCAAGTTAATTTTGGTTTTAAATAAATTTCACCAATATTAAAAATACGTGACTCAGGTAATCCAAACACACCGAAACGGAGACTTTTATTTTATTTCTTCTTTGTTTAGGCCCCAAAATGTTTAAAAGTCGATTACAGCTTGGTTACAATTGTACCGAAAAGTGACCTAGTAATACATTAGATAACTGTGGGTATCTTTTGTAAAGATGAGCGGATTTTATTTGTGCTATTGCCATAGTTAATAATTTTATTTAGGCTACGTTCCTAATGGCTGAATGATTGATTCTTTCCCGATCGGAAGGTATCACTTTGCACTTTACGGGTATTTACCTAAATTTCACAACGTAAATTAATTCTCGTACTAGAAGCTATAAATGTTCTGAAATTGCAAGAGTGCATCGATTTTGGCTCGGACTACCCGCATCAAAGGGAGTTCAAAAGTGACGGAAAATAGGTTTGTGTCTGTAAAGGAATTCTTATCACAGTTTGATACGACTGATTGCATTCAACGAAATGATGTGGCCGATAGCTGTCCAGATAGTGTTATTATCGTAGCAACGACACTTTCACCAAACACTGTGACTCGGAAGTAATTTCTAGCTGTGAAAATGCGGGGTGAGAGTACTGCATAAATATGCCGATAACATAACATTGCATAACATTCACTACATTCATTACATTGCATAACATAACATAAGCAAAAATCAGAAGATCACATTAGACTCCCACCCCGTCACAACAAAGTATAGAAGAGCACTCCAGGTGGAAACAACTCTTTGGTGAAGTTTTTGCGAGGGTTTCACCATAGATTAGAAAGTTAACTAGATATACCATCTCACTTCTTCCCGTCCTACGCGGAGCTCTGGCGGCAGTTGCGGCTACTAATACCTCTGCTAATGCTTTGTCTTCTGCTACTTCGAAAGCAAAAGCATTAGCAGAGGTATTAGTAGCCGCAACTACCGCCAGAGCTCCGCGTAGGACGGGAAGAAGTGAGATGGTATATCTAGTTAACCTTCTAATCTATGGTTGAGCCTACATTCCTCGGAGTTTCTAAGTGTTGGCGAGTGACATCATAACTGCAGTAAATATGCGTGATGTTAGGATCAATGCAACCATTGAAGAGCTAGTAAACAAAATAACACTGTCACGTAAGAAGCAATCCTTGACATAAGACAGGCCAAGAAGCCAAAGTCTCTCATAGGAAAGATGCCTAATAACATAGGCACGTAACAGTGGTAATACGACACCTTTCAAGGTAACTCTAGCAGCAAGGTCAGCACTTGAGAGAACAGGACGAATAGAGTATTGAGGCACAGTGAAGGACTGACATGTGAAAAGTGGAAAGAATGTAGTATGCACAGCCATAAGTCTCTTGACGTGGTGGACATGGCCGTCACTCGTCGCATTTAAGGTTTAAGTCCACAATGAAACCCATTGCTCGATGAGAGGTGGGAGTGGAGAGTTGAATCTTTCAGACCTTGTGTTGGATATTGCAACTCGTATCTAATGACAGTGAATAAATAAATACGGATGCAAACCTATTTACGTTGCTTATTGGGCTTAAATGTCAGACTGCCTGAGCAGGGAATTGAACCCACTACCTTTGAAACCAAAGGCTGAAATCCTACCATTTAGGCTGTGTCAGTACGGCTTAGCAGTAGACCTTGGCCTTTGGTTTCAATTCGTGGATGAATTCCCTGCACATGCAGTTTGACATTTAAGTCCACAAGGCAATGTAAATAGGTTTGCATCCATATTTATGCAAAACGTTTCGAGTGTTGGAGAATCCGGAGGGTCTCCAGTCATTCACTAAGGTCGGCTGCAAGCACGTGTGTTACGAACATACATGGGCCTTACAATGGATATCAATGAAAGATCCCGTCCTACACACAAATGCACTGGGTCAGTGCAAAATGAGTTCTCTGCTATCTTAAGGGAGAACACAAATTGTTTTCCATGGAGACGTACTCTTGGGTCTGTAGGGTACTCATATGCCACTTGCAGTGTCACTAATAATGCGTGTGGCCTGCAGTTGGCACGCACATCCTTGGTGACACTCCTGGTTGCATTCGAGTATCTCACAGGCCAAACAGTATGTCCCAAAGTAAAAAAAAAAAATAAAGAGTTTGTGCTGGGCGGTCCCATTAAAATATCAGATAACTTGCTTTGCACTGATCCAGTGCATTTGTGCGGGGGATACGTTGTAGCATGAAAGGTTCGTCACAGCGAGGCTAATACCAGGTCACGTGCTTGATGCAAGAAAAAAATAACCCCATAAGAGTGGTAGCATTGACTATCACTAGCTGGTGACTGTTGACATTGTCAATGTTGGGAAACCGCAGAGGGCATGCACTAAAGTGACCATACTTGACAATGGCGGACGGATGTACACAACCAGGTGAAACGGCCATTGGAGCAACATACGCCACCATAAGCGTCTAAGGTCTACTGTTAGGTTTAGGTACTGGGGGCTCAGGAGTGCAAACACGTTTGGGCACAGTGTTTCAGTGTTGTATTGGGGTACTAAGAGAGGATGAGTCGTGCAAGGCAGCTGGATAAGCAAATACAATATCTCTTGTATCCTGGGCATAAGCGATTCAGAGTTCTCTTCTACATGAGCCCACCTACGTCATAATGTGGGCTCAATAGCTAAGCGCACATGCAGCAAATGGTATTTACATTCTTCAAACATACTAAATTATGTGGCTGCGTACGAATACGTATATAAACTCTTTAACTGTGAAGATTTCAATTCAATATGCGGGATGACGACAGCCAGTTTTTGGTCTCTGACAGCATCTAGACAACATTCTTTTAAATGATGGGGTGACCTAGTGACTTTCCATTTCTATCAAAGCGCCAGTCACTCGAATGTCACCCACCAAGACACCATACACACTAATACCATTGGTCGCTAGGGCTACCCTTACTCTAGGACATTTTGGCCTGTCTATTAATTAGCTGATAGCTTCTGAGCACTATTACGAGTGTAGCCTCCGAATCGTGACTAAACACTTCTCCACCGGAGGCTTGCTCGTATTCGTGGTAAGATTCACCCGTACATACTATTGCATACGTATCTGAGTTTGAAATTGGTGGCACGTTAAAGCTTGCCATGAATCGGTCTCCAAGGCATTCCGGACACAGGAATGCCACATTATCACTGTTCATTGTTGAGTCATGCTGCACTGTTGGTTTCGTTGCTGTGATTGTGGCTAAGCAAAGTTTAGTGATGGAGCTTGATGCACAGGGTCAACGACCATATCTCCAGTCGTTGTCTTAGGTTGATTTCTTGTCCTACCATGGGCTATTGCCACAGGAACTGGCCAAATGTCAGAATGCGAAGCATATCTGCCACCACAGACGCCTCGAGAGCTCCACGGGTTTGATACGCTCACATTCCCTAAATACGTGTTGCGTGCTTTTACAGTATATGCAATATTTTCTAGTCCGACTAGCTGGATGGAACGAGTCTTTCTGTTGGGGGTCCTAACCGGCTCAGCCCAAGGAGTGGCAATGTAGGGATCAAGAAACACATGGGATACGGTGTCTGGTGTTTGTAGGCAGAATTGTAGTACGTTCTAGTTGTTTGGTGAAGAGGGTCCCAATGTTGGCATGGAGTTGGACTAAACTATGGTCCTCCAAACTCATCAGGGGTTCCAAGTGGATTCGTGAAAGTTTGACAGTAAGACAGGGTGCGATGTCAGGTACACCAAAAGAAGGACAGGTGTGAGAGTCATGTTCGCAATATGTGCAACATTCTAGTAATTCTAATTGCAGTAGAACAAGGGTCAAGGCATGGACAGAACGGAGTAATGATTCCCTTGTCATAGCGAGGGTTGAATGGTGGCTCACTCCAGGTTTGATTTTTAGTTAGGGTGTAGCCTGTCACTACTATTTCTTCCATCAAAGAGCGTGCCTGCTGTATGTAGGAATGACGTCTTCAGTTGCACTCATGGAGATATTCATGAGTTCTCTGAGCTTATGCATCTGGTCAAATTGGTCAACTCTCGCGAAGTCTTAGATTATTCGCTCCCAGATTTATCGATCATCTATCGCTCCCAGATCATCTAGACACACGCTAGTGTTCTTCGCGTTCTGCTGTTTTAGTAACCGCGACCTTCGGGTGTTTCTGCATGACTAAATGTGAACGAAATCTTGAAAAATTAAGGGGAAGTTGCAGGGATAAACAAAACAACTGAAGGGGATGCGCTGATTGAGTGAGCGAAGCGAACGAAATCAGCGATTGTTAGTCAGTGTGTGCAAAAATGAGATTGAAGCATCCTAAACACACGGTGTAACCTTATGTACGTTCACAGTCCTATGAAAGTTGTGATATCCACCCAAAACCAAAACTGGTAGAAAAACCCGCCAGGTTTCCAAAAACGTTCGGCCTTTGAAGGTAGTGATATCATTCAACCAGGGAAAGGCCGCCAAGGTTAATCTTATTAGCCAAGTTAATCGCACCGAATAATACTTTGGACGTTAAATGAAAACTTGAAGATTTCTACCGCTAGTAGCAATCTTCTAGTTTTCATTTAACCTTCGAACTATTAGTAGGTGCGATTAACTTGGCTAATGGGATTAACCTTGGCGGCCTTTCCCTGGTTGAATGATATCACGACTTTGAAAGGCCGACCCTTTTTGTAAACTTGGCGGCTTCTCTTACCAGTTTTGGTTTTGGGTGGTTTGTGTAAACGTGTTCAAAGAAGACGTGCTAGCCAAAAATGAAAAATGATTTCAGCTTAAATCCAGATTTCCGATATGACAAATCGGCAATTAATGAAAGTTGGTACACTGTCATATTCATGGAGTTCAAAAACACTATACCAAATCTCAGTGGAAAATACTGAAAGACGGTGGGAAAATAATTAAGCAACGAAATTTCAAATTAACATGGGAGCCTTCATTCAAACCTTACAGTAAACCGCCTTTACTAATAACACTTAAACATTTTCTAATCTACTGCTGGATGACAATACAAATAATGGTTACAACCTTAATTTTGCAGTTAAGCGCCACTTCAGGGACACGCTAATTGTAGCTGCAATCCCTATTTTAGAAAAAAAGCACTTTCCGCAGACGACTCTTAAGATGTATGCAAAAATTTAGATTTGCTGACTTTCCCTTGAGAACTGTGCAGGTGACTGTATACTGTGGGAATTAAGATGGGAGACGTGGCCTTAAGTAGGTAGTTAACCATTAACACAAAATCAACGTTACTGATGGAACCTTTTCTCTATCAATGACACCTTGCCACCTTGCCACCTTGCCACACTTTAACGTTAAGGTTTTCTTCATTGTGGACTCTACGCACCCGATTCCAGTGATATGAGCAGATTTTTACTGCATGCGGAATTTTCCCCAGTGTATAAATATCAGTTACACTCATGTTACAGTTAAAAGGCACAGTCTGCCAGTGAGTTACCTTTTAATTTGTTGTTGTTTTTAATTAAAAGAGCTCACCCAAACCGGGTTATCTGCCCTACCGTAGATGGCGAGCGGGACATTTCAACTGGAGAAATCCAAGCGGAAAACCCAGGGTGTTTTTTTTTTGGGACAACAATATTAAGCTTCTAACAATTAATAATCTTATTTACTTGCATCTGTATAGATAATATGGTAGCCTACATTATTTTTAAATTAGTATTTCCATAACTTACTTTTGTGATACAATGTCTACCAGAGGTGATGATTTTGGAAAAATTAAATGCATCGCCATTTGTTGGTACTTCGTCTTCAAAATTTCAAGTGCGCAGTTTGACTTTAGGATTTCGGGCACTGCGTATGCCTCTGATGGTAAATAGACGTAGTGTTCGTGGAGGGCTTTCCTAAATCCTTCGTCGTCATCAGGAACGAGACTTTTGGGATCTTTGACAATTTCTTTCCATATTCTCTGGTATGTGCCCGATTTTGCCCTCTGTGCATAAGGAAAATATGAATAATATTATTAAAAAAAAATATGACTTTGTAATCAATAATTATCAGCATAAATCAACTTAAAAAGAAGCTGGCAGACATCAAGGGAGAGTACTATAGGGAAGTCTGCGTCCGCCACGTTTTTTTTTACTGTTCATAAATTTTGATAAAAATAAACAAATCAGGCATTTACTGTTACTGCCACAACAATTCTAAAAATTTGCAGATTAAACGTTTGAAAGACACTAAAATTGCTAAAAATAAGCTGGCATACAGGGCTAGGCGTATAAAACGATGTGTGTGTGTGGGGTTCAAGTTACAACACTTCAGTGTCCCAGACCCAGTACGTGTTTTCTTCGTCCCCTCAGATTTTTAGATAATAAGGTGTCCGTTAGTTAGTTCTCAATAATGACGACACTACCATGCCGTAAAAGCCAAAACCCACAATGCAGGGGGAATAACAGCGGGCAATGGGCACCCCCCCCCCCCCCACACACACACCCAGCAACCACTTGCCCTCATTCGATCTGGCACCCAAGTATGAATTAATTCAATTGCAACTTCTCTTGATTGGCATTAGGTGAATACTATCTCATAATTACGTTATAAATATGGGACGAGTTTGGTCGCTGGTTTTTGCATTTCGATGCATTAGGCTGCTAAAAGTTAATTAAGTGGGTTCGCCAATGCGCATAAGTGTTTTTTTCCCTTTGTGGATGAAACGTTTTTTTTAACCCACAGTTAAAAAAAAAAACTCTGGTGACGACGCTCCATCACTTCCACCAAACACTTTCCTGTAGCCGATGGCCTTATCAGCACGAGCCCCATTCACGCGATCTCCTCAAAACGAATCTATGGGCCGTTTAGAGGCGTGTCTCAACTAACACTTGGATACTTTGTACAATGTTGCAACATTGCCAAGACCAATGTGTAACATTTGTACTCTGAACCAGGATGAACCTGGAAACGAAACATATATATTGCACTCAGCAGCAAAATGAAGGCTACCTGGAAACAACAAAAAAAGCAGTTAATTGCATCTGAAAAATCGCCAATAAAGATTTTAAAAGAATTGCCGCTAGCCCACATCAATTTTCTTCATTACCACTCTTGAAAATCACTTAATTCAGCGGCTTTATTGCATGCCCACTTGATTTTTTTGCAAGGGAGGAGAAGCCCAAGAATGTCAAGCTTCTCATCACAGCCTTTCAAAAAATATTTATAGTACAATACCTTGTATTCTTCAACAGCCGATGTGTGAGCCTGGACAGCTATTTTATACTTTCCATGGTCTAGAACTTCGTCAACACCGTTGTATTGTTTAGCTTCCCTTCTGACAGTCAAAGAGGCGGTCAGGAGACTCAAATAAAATTTGCTCAGTAGAATGACAAGAAACGCAAATGTAACGAAGACAGTTTGACCTGATCGACATCGGGGAAGTTCTGCTGCACCTGTAAAGATCAGCCGTGTTAATACCATAGATTAGAAAGTAACGTAGATCCTACCTCGTCCAAGGCTACGCGGGGCCATGGCAGTCGTTGCGTCTACGAACGCCCCTGCTTATGTTTTATTTTGTGCAAAGTAGCTCGGAGGCAAAGCATTACGGAGGTGTTAGCAGCCGAACCACCGCCAAGGCCGGGCGTGGGATCGGAATAGGTAAGATGCGATGTCTTTAATCTACGTTAATATTCGGTACAAAAATGACCCATCATTCAGCGATCTGGTGTTCGATTCCAGGTTGTCTTGGCTTCCACACTTACGCCAACTTAAAGACAAGGCTTTGCGGGCGCTTAACATCTTACGGGTTCTGTTGGGCACTTCATGGGAGTGCCAATCACACTGCCATGTTGTGCCTCTACCGAGTCCTTGTTCGCAACAAACTTGATTATGCGTGCATGGTCTGTGGTTTGGCTAGTGACTCGACTCTCCAGATGTTGGACACTGCGTATCACAGTGGCCTGCGTCTGGCGACTGGGGCATTTCGGACACCTCCAGTAGTAAGCCTCTATGCTGAAGCCTCTGAGCCACCTTTGGCCATTCTTCGGCAACAGCTACCCATTCAGTATGCTGTGCATTTGCGCGCTGTATGATCCAGTCCTGCTTGGTCTATGGTTTTTGGACCAGACTTGCAGAACGGCAGACGCTGGGTGGGTAAGGGCGATTTCTTCGATAGGCTCCAGCAATCCTGTTGGGAGATAGCCTTTGAAATACCCCGCGTCTTGCAACTCAGGGAGATGCCAATTGTCCCAAGTGGCATTTTCATTTTTTCTCTGGTGTCCCTCCCGAAAGGTTCCACTCTACCAGCAAAGTACTTCCGGCAGCAGTGTTATCAGTACGCCGGGTATCAGCGGCTATTCACCGATGGGTCAAAGTCAGAGTGTTTGTGTGCATAAAGGAATGACTGTTTCCCATTGCCTTTCATCAGGTTATTCTGTGTTTTCTGCAGAGCCTCTGGCACTCGGTCTGGTCGTTGAATGGACCCTTGACCTTCAGGGCATGCATTTCATCATCTTTAGTGATTTCATGACTGCCCTGGAGTTCTTGGCGAAATACAACCCTCGGAACCCCTTGACTGAACGTGTCCAACCTCTGCTTTCCCTGCTTGCCAGGCCAGCAGAAATCCGTGATTTTCTGCTGGATCAAGGGCCGTGTTGAGATGGCTGGAAATGAGCACGCTGATTCTGCAGTGAAGGGGGCCCTTCTCAGCCTTGTTCCCTCAGAGACCTTTCCAACTCTATGTCTGAGGTTGCACGCTTTTTGGCAAGCCGTATGGGACAGACAAGGCAGCAATAAATTGCAGGCTATTAAAGCACTGTCGAGGAATGGCACTCGGCATATCGCTGCAGTCGCCGTGAAGAGGTGGTGTTGGCCCATTTACGCATTGGTCACACCCGACTTACTATTTCTTTTCGAGGGGGGGTTGTTTCTCCTGAATGTCATTGGTGTCGATGGCCACTTACGGTCGAAGACTTGCTTGTTTATTATTACCATCTTGATGGTGTCCGTCGCCATTTCCATCTCCCGCGAGACATTGCGCGTCAGTTAGGCGATAAGTCTATCCTCCTGTCCGGAGTTTTTCAAGTTTTGCAGGAGGTACAGATCTATGATAAGATTTAGGTTCGGGGTTTGTTTAATATCTCTGTAATGTGTAGTGCAATGGCAACCTGAACCACTGCACTGTGACCGAGGTTGCTGCTAATGACCTAGCTGTCAATGCGACATTAAGCCTCAACCCCTCCCCGCAATCATTGAGCGGTTATGATTAGTTTGTAGCAGTTACGGCTAAAGGAATTAAATCTCTTCTTGAGGGAATGGGGTGTGCAAGGTCTACTGTTCTCTGAACGACCAGGATAAACCAAGTCATACAGCTGTATGACTTAATACATCACTAGCTTTAATTGGTGTTAAGTAATGTATTGAATAGTCCTGTTACAAAATAAGGACAAAATATATACTATTGAATGTCCAAACTGAAAGTCACGTGATAAAAGAGGTGAAGTAAAGTAGCTACATGCAGCTATTGATTCAAACTAGAAGCAGCGCACCGATTTACTTACTAAGAAAATTTGGAAGCTTATGACAAAACTATATTGTTAAAAAAGATACACTAAACTTAAAAAAACAGGAAAGGATTATAGTTATCTTGTATACTGTAATATACAAAATTAAATAGTTAAAACTTTGCTAAAAAACTATGAAAAGCAATACGACTCAAGATTTGTAAAAAAAAAAAGTAAAGCATGGTATATTAAACGTGCTTTAGCTTACAAAACTATACAGTTTTAACATAAAATTATGATAAATAGGATTTTTAAAATACTGACAAAAAGAGCAACAAGAAACAATAATTGAGACCCCTGCTATTTTTTTAAAGCATTGCATGCTTTTAACAGTCAGAAAACATGTAAATCAGCAGATTAAAATTCCATAAAAGAACAAAAACGGAGCTCGTTTTTACTATTCGGTTGATTGTATAAAATTTATGATCAGGTTAAAATTAACCAAGTTAAGAAATTCAACCTTAAAAAATACCCTCGTAAAAAGGTGACATGCCGGATATACTTAGTGACTACATTAGACCACATGTACAAAGCCAAAGTAAATTACTGTACCATACTCATTAACATGTGGAGCCAACCATTAGTTTAGAAGGTGGTGAAATACCCAAGTTAATGAAATATTACTCCATCCCCTCAATTTTAATCACAAAGGTGTATTAGGCATGTAAATATGTTTTTTAACACAAACCTCAATGACATTATAAAAAAGACAAAATGGTGTGCACCTGATAGCTTACTGACATAGTTACGTGATACAGAAATAAAACTTTCAACTGAAAACCTTTTTGTGTAATTAGG
>JAHWFP010104501.1:113898-133536 GCA_023313725.1 Lithobius niger | reverse complement strand
GAGTCGATCGGAGACGATAGGCGAAAGGTGCACCCGTCACCTGGCAAACGCAAACTGATACGTTGAACTGGAAACGGTTGGTAGCTCAAACAAACACGCCTGACAATTTTGGCAGGGAAGCGCGACCTATATTTACACAAAAGCAAATCGAAAAACCTTGCATAAGAAAGGCTAAATAAATTAAAAATTCAACTAAGCCCTTTTTTCCCGTTACATTTTAATATGAGGCCTATGTTTTATCAGGGACGACAAATATAGCAGGCCTGTATTTTACATTTTATTATGGCGAAAATGCATTCTGAAATGCCTGATTATTGCATTACATACACTTTTGGACTGTAAAGAAAGACGTTTATTTTGTTTCAATGTCTCTTACAATTGATAATGTAATAAACAATGTCCGAAGGTGGCTGCATTAAAATTAGTTTTCGCAGGTAAGAGAAATAGAATTTTTTTGTTTTGTTTTATACCAGCCCAAAAGTGTGTGTGATGATGTTCATGGTGTGATCAGGCATATAGCAGTTTGGTTAAAAACCTTGTCAGCAAAAGCAAAATAAAGGAGATGCTCATTCGGACGAGTAGGTGTTGCTACAGATACCAGTTTTGGTCTACCAGTTTTATCCGCGTATTTTTTTTTTTTTATATTGTACGCATTGTTGTAAGCAACAATGAAATATCTTGTTGTTCTTCTTTTTGTTTTTGTTAAGACGTTAATTCTATATCTAGACACACGCTAGCATGTCGCCGCCAAGTATCAGTAGATCATCCGCTTGTTAAAACATCGATTGTTCCACTTTCTGTCCTTCCCCGTACTTGATCTGTCTGGGTGTCTGTATGATTAGTTTCCATGTAGTCTGAGTAGTTGCTGTAATGTTGCATTTCTTTTGTGTGGGGGTATGTGGCTTTGGGCCAAGGCTCCCGAATAAACAAATTCATTCATTCATTCTGTTAATGATAAAGAGGCGGCCGGAAGCGGTTAATGCTCGCTACAAAACCTTTTGAACCCTTATTGGGCGGCCTCGCTAGCAGGCATTTATCTGTTAACTGTAAGCAACTACGGGCATATTTTGTCATGCTGAGAACTAAGATAAATCATAATGCTGCCGAAATCTTCCAAATTTAGTCAGAGAGCAGTTGTAGGAAACTTAGGGATACTGTGCACAATTTGCCAACTTTTATATTTCACTTGGGAGTTGTTGTTTGCATCCCAAGGAATAGTTTACCACGTGCTGCCACCTTGGCAATACGCATTTAATGTATTAGATATTAAAGATGGCGGCCAAAATGGCACCCAATTTTGCCATTTAGCCGATTATGCAAGAACCGTTAGTGATACACAAAAACGGTTGAGATAAAAGTTGTTTGCAATAATATAATCTACAATGTCATTCCCATGCATTTTTTCATATCTCTTATGCTTTTCGAGAAAAATAGATTTTAGGCCATATTTTGGCTAATTTGATGCTAACAGACGTCTCAATTTGTCAACTTACAACTTTCAACTGCAGCGTCGTTTCTAATTCAGGTGGATGGCTACAATTAGATTCATTCGACAGGTGGGAGAGTCTCCTTTACAACAAGGATCGTTGAAAGGGTCTACGACTGTTAGGAACCGAGCTACGCCCGTTTTACAAGGGGCTGGTATTACAGTCACTGTTGAATTTTTCACTCATTTTCAATTTTAAACTGCTATTGCGACGTGTCTAATTTAGGTAGATAACTCCTATTAGATTCATTCGAAAGGTGAGCATGTCTTCTTTGCAACAAGGGTCATTAAAGCGTCTACGACAGGAATCGAGCTACGCCCGATTTGGACTTTTCACTCATATACTACTTTCAACCGGCGCTAAGACGTTTCTAATTTAGGTAGTCTCTTTCAACTACCCTTGTTGCAAAGAAGGCATCCCTACCTTTCGAACGAACCTAATTGGAGTCATCTACCTAAATTAGAAACGTCTCCGTACTAGTTGAAAATTGTAAATAAGCGAAAAGTCCAACTGTGACTGTGATACCTGCCTCTAGTAAAACGGGCATAGCTCGGTTCATAACAGTCATAGATCCTTACAACTACCTTTGGTGCAAAGAACACATTCCCACCTTTCGAATGAATCCAATTGGAGTCATCGACTTAGATTAGACACGTCACAATAGAAATTGAATTTGAAAAAGCGAAAAATCCAACGGTGACTGTAATACCAGCTTTTAGTAAAAAGGGCGTAGCTCGGTTCCTAACAGTCGTTGACCCTTTCAACAACTATTGTTGCAAAGAAGACATTCCCATCTTTCCAATGAATCCAATTAGAGCCATCCACCTGAATTAGACACGACGCAGCAACAGTCGAAAGTTGTAATATTTCAAACTATGACGTCCGTTAGCATTAAATTAGCCCAAAAATGGCCGATGATCCATTTTTCTCGAAAACCGTAAGCGATATGGAAAAAAAAATGTATGGGTATGACCAGGAGCCAATAAAACGAGCCCCTCCGGGGCGTGGCCGATGCAAAATTAACATGTTCATTTTTTCCTGGTATGACATTGTAGACTATATTATTGCAAACAACTTTGCAACTTTGCAACGTGTTTGTGTATCACTAACAGTTCTTGCATAATCGGCCAATTGGCGCCAATTTGGCCGCCATTGTTAATGGCTAATACATTAAATGCGTGTTTCCAAGGTGGCAACATGTGGAAAATTATTCCTTAAGATGTAAACAACAACTTCCACGTGAAAAATAAAAGTTGGTAAAATGTGCACGCTTTTTTACACCTGCTCCCTGACTAGAGCAGTTGTAGGAAATTTAGGGCTACTGTGCGCAATTTGCCAAATTTGATTTTTCACTTGGAAGTTGTTGTTTTCCACATGTTGCCACCTTGGCAATACGCATTCATGTATTAGGCATTAAAAATGGCAGCCAAATTGGCGCCCAATTTTGCCATTTTGCCGATTATGCAAGACCATTAGGGATACACAAAAACGGTTGAGATAAACGTTGTTTGCAATAATGAAATCTACACTTTTTTTCCTATATATTTTTTTCATATCGCTCATGGTTTTCGAGAAAAATGGATTTTAAGCCATTTAAGGCCATTTTTTGGCTAGCTAACAAACATCTCAATTTGTTAACTTACAATTTTCAACTGCTGCTGCATCCTTTCTAACTCAGGTGGGTGGCTTCAATGAAAACTCATACATGGTTCATACTCAAATATGAAAATGAATATCCCTGACTATCCCTGATTTTCCCTGACTTATTTTTTCAAATATCCCTGACCTTTTAAAAAAAATTTCAATAAAATAGTCAACTGCTGACTCTGCAGGCCTGGCATTATAACTCTACCTGAATGGCAGCTGAAAATATTTCTTTTTTTTTTATATGGGCAAGAAGGTAGTAAGTCGCAAAGCAAGTGGAACTTACACGAGACCACGGGTCATTCTAAGAACGAAATTCTAAAAATGAAAAAAACGGTTCATGAAAAATGATTCTAAAAAAACAATTCTTTCTGAAAACGAATATCCCTGACTATCACTGACTTTTCACCAGTTTTCCATTTTTCCCCTGACCGTATTTCATATTCCTGACTATCCCTGATTTTCCCTGAATTTCCAGGTCGGTATGAACCCTGTCATACGAAACGTGGGAGTATCTTATGCGCGACAATGGTCGTTGAAAGGGTCTACGACTGTTAGGAATCGAACAAGGCCCGCTTAACTATAGGGGCTGGTATTACAGTCACCGATGGGTTTTTCGTTCATTTTCAACTTTTAACTTCTATTGTGACGTGTCTAATTTAGGTAGATGACTACAATTTGATTCGTACGAACGGTGGGACTGTCTTCTTTGCAACAAGGGTACTGGAAAGGGTCTACGACTGTTAGGAACCGAGTTACACCCGTTTTACTAGGGGCTGGTATTCCCACTTTTCGAATGAATCTAATTGGAGTCATCTACCTGAATTGGACTTTTCGCTCATTTACACTGGGATGTTTCTAATTTAGGTAGACCCTTTCAAATACATGAAAAGAAGACATTGCCATCTTTCGAATGAATATAATTGGAGGTATCTACATAGATTAGACACGTCACAATAGAAGTTGAAATTTGAAAAAGAGCGAAAAATCGAACGGTGACTGTAATTCCAGCCTCTAGTAAAATGGGCGTAGCTCGGTTCCTAACAGTCATAGATCCTTTTAATGACCTTTGTTACAAAGAAAACATTCCCACCTTTCGAATGAATCTAATTGGAGTCATCTACCTAGATTAGACACGTCACAATTGCAGTTGAAAGTTGAAAATGAGTGAAAAAGCCAACGGTGACTTTAATACCAACCAATATTAAAACGGGTGTAGCTCGGTTCCTAACAATCGTAGACCCTTTCAACGACTCTTGTTGCAAAGGAGACACTTGTACCTTTCGTATGAGTCTAATTGGAGCCATGCACCTTTATTAGAAACGACGCAGCAGCAGTTGTAAGTTTCATTAGCCATAAAATGACCAAAAATGACCTAAAATCCATTTTTCTCGAAAACCATAAGAGATATGAAAAAATGTATGGGAATGACATTGTAGATTACATTATTACAAACAACTTTTATCTCAACCGTTTTTGTGTATCACTAACGGTTCTTGCATAGTCGGCCAAATTGTAAAATTGGGCGCCATCTTGGCCGCCATTTTTAATGCCAAACACATTAAATGCGTATTGCCAAGTTGGCAACATGTGGAAAACCATTCTCTGTGATGTAAACAACAACTCCCAAGTGAAAAATCAAAGTTGGCAAAATGTGCACGTTTTTTTACAACTGCTCCCTTACCATAATGTTCCAACGAGACAAAGAACAGTTGTTTAAGTTAAATGATGGGAACTGTGCTACAGATATTTTTGTACACTTTGTTGAGGAGTTACGAGCATAACATGGTATGTAAAAAAAAAATGTAGAGCGGTTCGTAGTTGACGTAGACAAATTTTATTAATCTAATCGCAAATTCATAAAACTACTTTTGGGCAATGACTGTGCTATCTAGATATTTCATCCATATCAGTCGTGCGATGTGGCAACGTCGCAGTCGGATAAATGGAATTTTTAAAACGCCGAGACTAAACGGTTTGGAGGCTTCCCGTATCGTAAAACTGCCAAACGGTGCTGAATATTTTTAATGTTGATTCAGTTCACTAGTGTTCTAATTAAACTTACAGTTTAAAATGAAACCGATTGAAGAATCGTAGTGGGCTCGTCTTTAATTGTGAGGTGTGCGCCGCCATACCATCCAACGCAGTTGATCAAAACATGTATGGGGGGGGGGGGATTGAGGCAAAAAAGCTAGAAATGCAAGCGACCACTGGTTTTACGGCTACATGTGCGTCGTGGAACCGCGGCCAAGAAATCATTTGGGTGTTTGGATTGTATTCTTAGGAAGGGTAATTATTTTACACATGTTAGACAATTATAGTAGCCATATCGATCGCTGTATTCGCAAGGGAAAACTAATCGACTCTCACTATAATTGGTTTAAACAGGTTTACTAATTTAGTAAGTCACAGAAATGCTTTGAAATTGGGAATCGCCATAAATTATGCCCACCATTCCTTAACAGAGAATGCACAAATAAATAGCTGCGAGACGTTCCTATTTCGCATACACAACTGTTCTTAGCCTAGCTGTATAAAAAAAAAAAAACATTTCTACCATTTAGTTAAGTCTGATTACATCCCATTTGATTAATCTGTGTGGATATAGTTAATTATACCCATAATTTCGCTACAGTATAGGCAAAAAATATGTGCGTGACGATCCTAATTTTGTAACTTATCTTAGGCTCTTTCGAAAAAAAATTAAATATTCTCGAGACTAATTATATCCTATTTGGTTAATTTGATAAGTCACAGGTATGCTTTAAGTCAGGAATTATCATAAATTACACGCCCAATTCCTCAATAGGGTCCACAAAATAGATTTTAAAAGATAGCTTTGCTTGTTCCCGACTTGACGTAGACAACTGTTAAATAAAAAACACTCCCACCTTTCATCCAAGCCTAATTACATCCATTTAAGTTAATTGGTGCTGTAAAGGGTAAAGTGCTTTTAAATTACAGAAAAAGTAGCACTTTATTGCCACTTTGATATAAAATTGATAAACATAACCAATCACTTTTTTTCTAAGTTAACAAAATTTCTCATGATCAGTAATGTAATAAACAACTAGAAAAACATTTTAATATGGGATGTGGGAGGGGAGGGGGTTGCACAGCACTCATTACAGCATACTATCAAAAGGGTCTATTTTCGATAAATAATCACCAGTCTCCTTTTTTTTCACTGTAGTGTTAACAAATTTTCCAACCGTCAATACATCAGCTCCAAAAAAATCTTCATGGGATGTTGGAGGTGAAAGGGGAGATTACTCGGTAACGATCTCTGGCTGTCTTATGTTGTCTGCTTCGTGACGAAACGTGCTTCCATTACAGCAAGAATTCTTGATTACAGTTATTGTGGGCGCGGCGTATCTTGAGTCCTGCAAGTATTTTGTGAGCGGCTACGTCTTCCTAGAGAGGGTGGCTTTAATCGATGGCCACCATTGTTTTTGTAACCATCTTGGATATCAACAAGGCACTCTGCTACTGAAAACGTACAATCGATTATCTGTGTTCGTTCTGCGAAGAACTCAAGATAGGCCGCGGACACTATAATGTTTAATATTGGCTTTCCTGTGTGACACTGTTTGGTAATTAAATTCACTCAGACACACGTAACTATTGCAAAGCGACACAATGTGCACCGGTTAATCGTTAAAGTTCAGATAAAATAATTATTGCTCATTTCACTAACTAACAGGTGCTGCTAGTGGATGAACTGTAATTAAACTTAAAGGTGCTTTGCTTCCATTATACCAGATAAAATTACAATAAAAACCAGTGTTGTTAATGAAAAAAAAAACCAAAAAACACTAAAGTGTAAGACTGCCTGAAAAAATTCCTTAAAATCAAGAAAACAAAAGAAAAGGGAAAAGCCAAATCATTACATTCGCCTATGAAAAGCAATCACTGCATCGATATTTATGGAAGTTTATACCAAGATTATTTTCACTATTAATGGTAGTTAGATTTTCTGTTTACAATTATACACATAGTGTACTGTACTGTTCTGTTTTTTACAATTATATAGTGTACTGTACTGTTCTGTTTTTTACAATTATGTATACTGTACTGTACGGTTTTTTTTTTTGCATTAATACATTGATCCCGTTTCCCATCCCTTTTAATTGCGTCACTCCTTCCACCGCAGGAGGGGGGAGGGGGGTGGAAGGGATGACACAATGGTTTCTGCACCCTTGTACCCACTGTGTACCAAAGGGTACATAATGGTTACCGCACTTTGTTTCTGTACTCTTCGAAGACGATGTTCATTTTTTTCCCCTCATTTTTCATGTTTTACGGAAAGAAAGAAAAAGTGTTACCCAGATAATTTATATCGAACCATAATAAATTCAATGCAAGACGTTAAAATTCAAACTTACATCTATGTTCCAGACCACCGTTTTCCTGAGACGCCCATAGGAAATCGTCGGTTCTCACACCCACACGAGGAGGGGGAAAGGATAGGAAGCGAAAACTGACACGAAAAACGGCTAACATGTTAAAATATTTTAATAATTTTTTTTTTAATATTTAGTACAGTAAGTTAAAAAAAAAAGTAGGGAACACAGGAATGGCAAGAAATGACGATTGCCTTAAATTATGAGAGTATATTAAAACGGGGAATTCCTGAAAAAAAAAAAAGGTTTATTAAAATTAAAAATTGCAGGATAAGAAATTGCCGCAGGAGTGGTGGAGGAGGGTCTATTGCGTTAGACCATGTCGCATTGCCTGTCGACAAGATCGTTCCACGCTTTTAGAAACAAGAAGCATATACTTATTTTTCCTTCTCGGGTAGCCTTTTTAGTGTACGCTCCACATTTACGACAGCGCGAACTACGGTAATAAGTGGGGCTCCTTGTGCGGCTCTCTTATAGTTCCGGGTTCAAATGCTGTTTATGCATTACGGTGAAGCCGACCACGCGAGCGAGGGGAAGCTTTCGGACTTGCCTTGCTTAACGTCTGGATCCAGATTACTTAGGACATGGGTAGATAGGTTAAGAGTATAAAAAGGGGCGGACTGGCAATAGTCTTCCCTACAGCCCTATAGTATTGTTGGTAAGCCACTTGAATTTATTTCAAACCATTTTAAAATTATACATTAAAACTTCGGGATGCCACCAAGTGAAGAAATGTAAAAAAAAAATTTTTTTAATGAAAATGTTTGAGCTCGCCAATAAAGGTGAGAAAATATGTGATAAATTTACCAAATTGGTGAACAAATTTGAAACTTTGGATTTTTTTGATAAAAAAAAAATTGCTTCGTGCAACGAACGGTAAATAAATTTAGCTCCACTACAGGTTGAATGAAGATAAAATTCAGTTTGCTTCTACCGATTTATTCATCAGCTTCTACATCGAAGAAATCTGCTAATAGAAAGTAATAATAATACTAATAATAATAATAATAATAATAATAATAATAATAATAATAATAATAATTTTATTGCAGGAAACATGCTCGAAGTTCTGCAGAACTTGTGAGAGCAGCAATAAATACATACAATTAAATAAATTTACATACAGAGTTACCATATAAGTATTCCGTTATGAAAATACTATTCACTAATCATCTCGATACATCACATAATACAAAACATTTATTTACAATATAATAATAATGATATTTAATAACAATATTTAACATTTCATAATAATAGTATAGAATATTTACAATATACAATATTTACACAAAAAAGAAAATTATTTATTTATTTAATAATAATAATAATAATAATAATAATAGAAGGTATCGGCCAATAAGCTTTTGGCTTGTTATTAGGCCCAATTCAGCGACATATGAAGGACGTTTGAAAAGAAGGGAAATAGCTACACAAATTAAGGAATAGATTGACCACAAATTCTGAACTGGCTAGCATTAGGCATTACTAATTACTTCTTCATTGTTCTTTATGTGTGCTGGATATTGCAACATTAAAGGGATATACCTCCCAGCGCCATTTTTGTCGATCCACCACATCAAGTACGACCCCAAAGGTCTATTTCCTCACCGTTAGTCAATCCCTTGGTAAAAATCCGTTTTAAAATGTGCGTCTAGGAGATTTTCTGTTGAATATAGGAAAACTTTATTTACTGTGTCCTACACGTATATGATGCTTTGCGCGCTTACAATAATCATGACGTTTCATCTCTGTGTATGCATATACTAATTTTCTAATAATTACCATGAAATCAAAAATCTAAAAGTCTAATGCGATAAAAATTAAAATTAATTATTCCAATAGATCGCAGAAGCAAAATTATAAGACACTAGCTTAGAAAATTAGTTGCGCCTTTAGGCATAGGCGCACTAGGCACGCGTCTACGGCCACGAGTTGACTGGGGGCCCCCAAAAGTCAAATGTTTTTTGTTTTTTTTCAAGTAGGTGTTAACCCGTTTCGAATCGTACCGCACCTTGCTCGTCGATCCCTCAACCCCGGCTTAACTCAGATCACAAATTTATTATTTATTTTTAATTTTATTTCTAGTTGGTCCATGATTGTTATTGTGATTTTTTTACGGCTTTTTGTTACGAATTTGCACTAAGCTACAGCGCGCATTTTTTTTCGCGGATGGGGTTTAACAAAACAGGAGTGTTGCGTTCAGTTGTGAGGGAGGGGGGGGGGGTCGTAGAAAGAGGTGCTATCCCGGGCCCCGTGCTGAGAAGAGGCCCTACCCCCAAACACAGTCCGTGACCATATCCCTCAATTAAACACAGTCCAGGGCCCTACAAACAGTAGAATCAGCATAAGGAAAAAACACGGAAATGAAAGTTGGCTAAAGCCTAAAAAAATGTTCTCAAATTAGATTCTCAAAATAGTTGTTGAAGGAGGCCCCACTCGATGGTTTGTCCCGGGCCCCCAGAGATGTAGTTGCGGCTCTGGGGCGCCATCTATTGTCAAGTACCAGTACGGGAACCAAACGAGGACTAAATAAATTGCGGCTACGTGAGCCTGATCCCTGTAATAAGTCGTCCTAACCCCCAACTAGAGTTGTGGCGTTGTTTTTAATGAGCCACCCCTAACTATTTTGCTGTGGTGGCGACGTGTAACTGAATTAACCTAGGTAGCAGGCATTTTGGGTTTTGGTAAATGGTTTCGTTTAATATATGTTTGATATTCACACCCGTGGCATTCGATGCATAATTACAGCTAAGGCTCTCCTTATAAGTTAGTTTGGCTTGAAAGGGGCGTCACTAGCGTTGGCGTCCGTGGGGGTACACTTGAAAATAAAAGGTAGAAGAACAAAAATATTTTTTTTTTGTAAAACACATCAACATTCGTTCACCTAATAATCTCTTATTAACTCTCAGTAGACCTTTCCTTTATCCAAATAAATTTGTGTAATACAATTTTAGAATTTAGTCCCGATTTATCAGAAAGTGCGTTGGAGAAGGGGGGGGGGGGGAAATACGTGTCCCAATGTGCGGACGCCCTTGATCACAAGAAGTTGGTGTCCCTTACCAGTACCACTCAGGGCCGTATTTATAAGGGGGTAAAGAAGTTCTTTTCGCTTTCTTAAATACAGGCGAATTTGTTATATGAAAAATTGCAGACCACTTGGGGCCCCGAATTTCTGCAGCACCTGGGGCCTCAGCAGGTGAAAAGACGCCCCTGTAGAAAATTATAAATTGTGAAGTTAAAATACGAGAATCATGTCGGTTCGTGACGACACAATCTTTAACTTGATGCTGTTTCGTGTACTATTCCCAAGGCCAACAGAGACAGCCGACCTTGGCTCTGGTAAATGCGTGGATGGCGATCTGCGCGTAGCTGTTATAAGGTAGGCCGAGTGTCCCTTTAAAGAAATAGCGTTTCAAGGTTAATAAGATTTGCGGCCAACCTATTCCTTTAGCCTGCGTCAGTGGATTACAGTTAAGTGCATTACGTAATTTTTTTTTTTTTTGGGGGGGGGGGGGGGGGTGGTGGAATAGCCAATGAGTCGATGGCTAGTCCTGTTTTAATTATGCTCGGTGCGCAGAGGAAAATACGTGTGAACAATTAGGGAAGCAAAATGTGTGAAAAAAGATGATCACGTTTTTGGCCGGCCAGGCTTTGGTTGGCCGGTCAAGTTTTGGGTAGCAGCTTTCGGATGTCACATGTTTAGCTGCAGCGAGCGCGGTAGCGTGAGCGAAGCACATAATTTGTAAAAATAAGAAAAACTGAAAATCATCATTTCCTTGGGATCTGGAATGTCCGTGTAAGAAAAGTAATATACGGGCCGTGCTTCACACAGAGACGAAATATCCTAGAAGCTTCTCAGATTTGCAGGAAACGCACTGTCGGAATATGAAGAAGCCTACTAAGAATGAAACTTCGTGTGTTTGCATCGCCAAAAAAAAAAGGTAGTAAAAAAATGGCATTCGCCTCGCCTCTCTGACATTAATCTTCACTAGTACAGAGACATCGTCTGAACCCAGACTAGGAACAAACACCTACTACTTAAGAAATGCAAATTAGTGTAACGGTATACGCACATTGCTTCTTCCTGGGTACAAGAGCAAACGACAAGTAACCGCTTGGTGTACCCTTCCGTTATCTGGTACGGCCGTTAAGAAGCGTTTATCCCGACATCTGATGGCTGAGCCAACAACTAACCGTGACGCAAACGGGCGG
Source organism: Lithobius niger (assembly GCA_023313725.1). NCBI lineage: Eukaryota > Metazoa > Arthropoda > Chilopoda > Lithobiomorpha > Lithobiidae > Lithobius > Lithobius niger. Next base: position 121,787 of record JAHWFP010104501.1, on the reverse strand, counting down.
TATACGGAAGGGAAACACGTGGCAAGTGCCGCCATTCACAAAACGTGTTGTTCACAGCAGCGTTTTTGTTGTTGTTGTGGGCGGAAGTTGGTGTGGTCGTTCCCCGAACACTACGACGGGAGTTTGTTTACTACATGTTCAGCTATTTTTTTTTCTTTTTTTTTTTTTACCTGACCAGTATATTTATTTCCTTTGGTAATCAAAATTGTTTACAGTTTAGAAATAACAAACTTGTTTTATTGCAGTGTCGTTTCTCTTCACATGTTTACAGTTTACGGAATGCTTTGCGATATTTAATTGACACCCTCACTGAATCTCGGGGGGGAAAGAATAGGAAAAAACAGAAATGAAAAAAAAAAGCTGTGGGGAAAAAAACCGAAGCAAAAAAGGGTGGTAGAAAAAATAAGTGTGCTGGTAAAAAGCAATGTGAATGCCTGCTTGGTGAAATCCGAGTCAAGACAACTGCTTGACCTAACCCGGAACTATAACACAGACAACAATACGAACAAAAAATATGGCTTGTTTCCGTCGTTTTTTGTGTGTTTTTTCCCCCATCCACGCCTCACCTTACACCCAACATATCTACACCTTGTAAGCCCTGATCACCAAAAGCGCCGTGTACCAAACAATAAGTAGAAACTGGACTGTAGCTTTAAAAATCACTTTAACCTTACGCTGCACGAGGTTGATCATTGCTACGTTGCTAAGTGATCGGCAACATTAAAACTTCTAAACAATGGAACTTAATTTAACCAATCCCACAAATCAAAGAATTGTCGTTTTCATTGTTGCAAAGTCTCCATATAAATAACTAGGATTTCAGATTTCAAATAACTTAACCGACAGTTACAACAATGGTAATAGCCGTACGCATGATGAGTTGAAATGGACAATCTATGAAATAAAGTTAAAACAATGACTACAGCGAGCGGTAAGTACAAAAAGGGTTAAAGGGTTAAAGGGTTCAACAAGCGTTAACCACTCCTGGTCATCTGCCCGAAGCCCTAAGGCCCTATGAGTAGAAAAAGTATACTTTTGCAACAATACCACAAGCGATAAGTTAAAAGTGGACACTTTTGTAAAGGACGACGCTTTAGTGTCTGTAAGGATGGCTATAGAAATGAAACTGCATTGAGAAAATCTAAACAAACGCCCGTCGTAGCATCCAGGGAAATTCACAAAGCATTACTACGAATTACGCAATGAACAGAAATGAAACTGCATTGAGAAAATCTAAAACGCCCGTCGTAGCATCCAGGGAAATTCGCAAAGCATTACTACGAATTACGCAATGAACAGAAATGAAACTGCATTGAGAAAATATAAACAAACGCCCGTCGTAGCATCCAGGGAAATTCACAAAGCATTACTACGAATTATGCAATGAACAGAAATGAAACTGCATTGAGAAAATCTAAACAAACGCCCGTCGTAGCATCCAGGGAAATTCACAAAGTATTACTACGAATTACGCAATGAAAGGAAATGAAACTGCATTGAGAAAATATAAACAAACACCTGTCGTAGCATCCGGGGACATTTTTGTGTGTAAATGGTCAAATACTGGTCTTCACTGCACTCCATGACGCTACAACGAACAAACAAACACCCATCATAGTACCCGGCTATTCACAAAGCGTTACAGCGCTTACCAAATGCGCGTAATGAACAGAAATGAAACTGCATTGAAAAAATATAAACAAACAACCGTCGTAGCATCCAGGGAAATTTTTGCGGCTAAATAGTGGCTCACTGGTCTTCGCTGCACTCCCGGATGCTATGAAGGGTGTTTGTTCATAAATGAGCGCAATTTGCAAAGGTTAAAATTCGATACGTTTTCATTGACATAAATATTTTCTGAGGGGTGGGGAAAGGGGAATTTTACGTTCCCCTTTATATACCCTGTTATAAATCGTATGTCCACTTTATTTTTATCATTGTGTGACTGTTTTTCTTGATCAACGTAATGCATGCCTCAAGAAAAAAAGTTTTGAAGAAAACAGATAACTATTAAATAGCCACACATGGCTCGACAAGAGAACAGATAATTCCTCTCTATTCAACAACTACAACAATTAGGGAACGTCCTTACTGTTCGACTTTAGGCGTGCAAAAAATAGCGCAAAAGAAACAGGCTATGGCGGCATTGTTGCAGCATCAAGGACGAGGGAGAAAACCAATATGCAACAATGCCAAACCATGCACTGATCCATTGTTGGTAATAAAAGTTATAGCCATACTTTTGCTACTATGGGTCGCGATGGGCCTCAGACGATTACGCTGCCTCCTTGGACGTAAAAACTGTACAATAAATCACTTATCGCAACCCATTGTTTTAAAAGTATGGCTATAAATATTACCAAGGGTAATAATTTTTTTAACGAGTGGTTAACGCACACTACACTACAAAACCATTTGAACCGTTGGCTCATTAAAATTAAAGTATTAGTGAAACTCAGTTAAATATTCAAAATGCGCAAAAATACAGATGGGATACATGCCTTCCGCAAAAAACGCGTAGGACAGCAAACCATCCACATGTTGCATAAGGTCATCAAACACTACCCGTGTCTCAATCGTATTTAGTCCGGTAGAAATCATCCAGTTTAGGAACACACCTTGCGGTTTTTTTAAATACAAGCAATTTCGTCACACATGTATTTATCACTATGTCTGAAAAATAGCAATCAAGTTGGTGACATTGCCAAAAAGTTACGTGTTAAAGATAGCGACCAAAATGTTGCCCAATTTATACTCAATTTTTGCCATTTGGCCTCTTATGTAAGAACCGTTAGTGTTACACAAACACGGTTGAGATAAAAGTTGTTTGTAATAATGTAATCTACAATGTCGGTCCATACCCTTTTTTCATATCCCTTATGGGTTTTAGAGAAAAATGGTATTTTTGGACCATTCTGCCATTTTTGGGCTAATATAATGCCAACAGACGTCTCAGTTTGCCAACTTACAACTGCAGCTGCGTCATTTCTAATTCAGGTGGATGGCTCCAATTTGATTCATTCGAAATGTGGGAATGTGTACTTTGTAACGAGGGTAATTTAAAGGGTCTACGGCTGCTAGAGACCAAGCTACACACGTTTTGCCAGGGGTCAATGTCACGGTCACAGTTTGATTTTTAGCTCATTTTCAACTTTCAACTGCTGCTGTGACGTTTCTAATTTAGATGGATGATGCCAATTAGGTTCATTCGAAAGGTTTGAATGCCTTCTTTGAAACACTGGGTAATTGGCAGGGTCTATAACAGTTAGGGACCAAGCTACGCCCTTTTACTAGGGGCTAGTATTAGTCACCGTTGATTTTTGGCTCTTTTAGCTTTCAGCTTTCTACTGCTGCTAAGATGTGTCTAATTTAGCTGGATGACTCCAGTTAGGTTCATTCGAAAGGCATGAATGTCTTCTTTGCAGCAAGTGCAACTCAAAGGGTGTACTACTGTTAAGAACTGAGCAACGCCCATTTTACTAGGAGTTGGCATCATAGCCACCATTACGATTTTTCGCTCATTTTCAACTTTCCACTGCTACCGAGATGTCTCTTTTAGGTGGACGACTTCAATTAGGTTCATTCGAAAGGTAGGAATGCCTTCGTTGTAGCAAGGGTATTGAAAGGGTGTGGCTAATAGTGGTTGACAGTTTCAATTAATAAACCCCCTACCTTCTTACACAACTGAACGGTGATTGTGATAACCAGCCCATCATAAAATGGGGGTGCTCAGTTCCTAGCAATGGCAGGCTATTTGAACTACCTTTGATGCAAAGAAGACATTCCCAACTTTCGAATGAACCTAACTAGAGTCAGTGACCTAAATTAGAAACTCGCAATAGCAGCTTAAAGTTGAACATGAGCGAAAAACCTTTTGGCAAATGTGATCCCAGCCCCTTTCAATTACCTTTGCTGCAAAGACGGCATTCATACCGTTCGAATGAACCTAATTGGAGTCATCCATCTAAATTAGAAACGTACAGCACCAGTTTTAAGTTGAAAAAGCACAAAAAAATCTAACTCAAACCTGTGATACAAGCCCTTAGTAAAACTGGTGTCGCTCGATCCCCAACAGTTGTAGACCCTTTCAATTACCCTTGTTGGAAAGAAGGCATCCCTACCTTTCGAATGAACTTAATTGGAGTCATACCCCTACATTAGAAAGGTCACAACAGCAGTAGTTAGTTGAAAATGAGTGGGAAATCCAATCACTGTAATACCAGCCCATCGTAAAACTTGCATATCTCGCTCCCAAACAGTGACCGGTCAGGGCCCTCCGGTACTGTCTGGAAAGGACTAAGTCGCTTGGAGGAAAGTTTCCGTCCCGAGCTCCGTTGTTTCGACGGTGGGATCAGAAGACAGGGGATGTCCTGCTCCTACTGCTGTTGGCCTAGAAGGTGAGAAGACGGATTTGCCAGGTCATCAGGCAGTCCTACGAGCAGGGTCCAGAGCTTCAGGATCTGCTTGTGAAAGTATGTGCCCACGACTTAAGAGCATTGGCGACATCTTAGGCTTTTTGCTTCGGGGGTGCCCTTGGGCGAGGTGGTGGCAGCCTGCTCATGGGTAAACAAGAACGCTTTCATCCCCCACTACCTGCGTGATGTTGGTTCTCCTAGCGCGAGTGGGCTACACCGCCCCCATGTGGCAGCAGGAAGTGTAATGAAGTTGTGAGGAGTGATGAAATTGTGCACACTAGTGAAACGGCGACAAGACACAAGGCAGTGTTTGTGTTCGCCAGACCCATTGGAACTTTCCCTAAATGGGTTAGAGAATGTAGAAGGTGGGAAATTAGAAAGGGCACGAGTGTTCGTCAGGAAGAAGAGCTTCAATGTGATGAAAGTGATGTGCTTTTTCAAAAATTTTGCAAACTGGAGAGAAGCCGATCTAACACATGGCAGTTTGTGCGTGGAGACCTTGTACACAGTGGATACCAGGACTACTGTCGATGCAACCAAGGGCAATACACCGGCGATTTGCATCGCCGTTTTGCACGTGATTGGTCCTCCGTGTGTTCGCGTTTCCACCTTGGTTCCGTGCAGAAAATTGGGACAGACGCTGCCCCAAACCGTGGTGATATTGGCGCAAAAGCCGTGGGTGCCTTCGGGGGAGACGGAATGGACACAGTTCCCGGTAAGAGCCCTCCCTTCCTACCTGCCAGCCTTTGTGGAGGGGGAATGCCAGCTGAGCCCCGTTGTTTCTGGCAGTGGAGCCAGATGACAGGGGTGTTCTTTCCGAACTGTTGTTCCCCTGTGAAGGTAGGCAGATGGGTGTGTCAAGTCTTCAGCCATGCCTATGAGCAGGGTCCGGAGCATCTGGATCTGACGTGGAAGGAACAAACCCATGAGGTGAAGGCATCAACGGTGTCTTGAGCAATTACGTCGGCGACGTTTTTGGATGAGGAAGTGGCAGCCTGCTCATGGGCAAACAAGGTCACGTTCGTCTCGCATTTTCGGCGCGGTGTTGCTTCGCGAGATGGGTGTGATGTGCGACGTCAACCCTCTCGAATGTCATTCAAGTTGGAGTCGCCACTTGGCCAGTAGACCTTAAAAAGTACTCGCCATTTCAGAATTTATACTCGCCACAATACCAAAAACATCTTGTAAAAGCCTTGGGTTCACTAATTTATGCATTTATAGTTGTAAAATTTTTTTTTTACCCCAGTACTGTTGCAGAAAAAGCTGTTGTATAGCCCTTGTGAAGCTGAGCATAACGCCGCAAACCGTTCGTCAATAGCTTACACGGTTCCCGAGATATCGCTATTTGAGCGTAATCTTCTATTGCTAGTCGCCGTTTTGGCGAGTAGGGCTGATTTCCAAGTCGCCAACTGTTGATTTTCATTCGCCAAATGGCGAGTGGCGACCGACATTGGAGAGCGTTGTGCGACGTCCCTACGTGGTAACGGAGAGTGTGGTTGTTTTGCTAGTAGTGGAAGAAGTGTGCACACTGGTGAGAGGGCGACAAGGCCTAAGGCACTGTTCAGACGTTGCCATGCCCATGGGGATTTTTCCCTATTTCGAGAAGGTGGGAAAAAGATTAAAGGGAGCAATTGTGTTTTCGTCACGAAGAAGTACTTCAGTGTGACAATGGTGAAGTGCTCCGTTTGAACTCATTGCATTTTGAAGAGGTCCCGACCTAACACAGGTTTTGAGGTTGGGCCACAAGGACTTTTCCAAGTGAAGGTGATGTGGAAGAATGCAACTTGTGCACAGTGGAATAAAGAGACTGCTATCAGTGCAAGCCAAGTCGGCTGTAGCAGGGATGTGAGCAGTCTGGACCCAGGGCTCAACCCAGAGAACTGACGAATGGGTGGGTGAGGTTCCTAGTTGTCAGAAATTTAAATTGTTGTGTACAGAAAAGAGGAGTTTTGTAATGCAAAGAGGTTACAGGGTTCGTGCTGTCCCTCCATCCTTTTGGACAAATTCAGCACATACTAGAGGTCAGTATTTTACAGATAGTAAGAAACGACAATTTTAACTTGATTAAAATTAGTTTTTACTATCCTAAAATACTTACCTCTAGTAGGACCCGCCCGGCCTCCCCGCTTCGCAGAACCCTAATTGAGAAGGAAGGTGTCTGGGAAACGAAAGTGACGTTCGGAGGCTGGAGCTGTATTGTTGGGAGCAGCGATTATTGCGCTCCAGGTGGCAGTAAAGCTAACCTCATTGCATTGCAAGTGTTGCAAAGGATTTTAAACGTTATGGGGTTTAAAAATTTCGGGTAGAAAAGCAAATCGAAAACGATTTTAGCACATACTAGAGGTTAGTATTTTACAGATATTAATAAACAAGATTTAGCAAGGTTGCATTAACTTTCTACCGGACTAGTTTTTTTTATGAAACGGCCAGCACAGCTGAGCTGGTAATTCTAGTAATTACTGTAAAAGAACACCTGCTTAAGTAAGGTGTCAAGCCAATTTTTACGGGTTAAAAGTAACAATTGTTATTGTTTCGGGGACATGTTTGGACAAGCATAGCGCCCGTTCTCCTTTAAAATGCAAAGTATTCTTCATAGCTAGTTCGAAAGTCTTAGTAACCGGCTCATCGGGAGGTGGGGAGGAAATGAAAATGCGAATACCACGTATTCGATGACCCCCTACCCTTCAAGACTCTACCCAAACCAAGTTAAATAAGAGGCCGTGCACCAAAACAAGAGCTAACGTCCCTCATTTTCACGAAAGGACAAGGCAGATTTAAAATTGTTCTAGAAACCATTCCAAGATATGTTATTTTGTATCGAGATTCACACAGTAATGTAGGCCTAGTATGATGAAAGCAATTTGGTTGTACGTCCACACCCGCCAGAACAATGACGTCATGAAGCTGTGAGGCTAGAGGTTTCTAGGAAGTTTTACTGAAAAGCTTACATACGCTAATATTGATACTGACAACTTCAAAACCCCGCAAACACTTTTATTGGGGGGGGGGGGGGGGGGGCTTTGGAGCCTTGACGCTCAGGAGCTTGTAGAAACTTCGATGGATGAAAGTACTTCGAGGTCCAAAAATGTCTTTATTCATTAGTTTGGTCAGTATTTTTTTCTTGACTTGCCAAAAAAAAGTATGAGCCTACCCCCCTCAAGAAGGGCCGAAAAGTCTCCCCCCCCCCCCCCCCCTTCCCCCCCACAATTTTGTCTGCCTCCCCCTCCCAGCAAAAAATAGTGACTGCTCTTAACAGGTACCACTTAATGAAATTCTCCAATCTCCCATCTGCACCGTGGAAGAGGGATGATCTTCACTTTTCACTTCATCTGAAACCGGGCTCTCCATGCATCTACCTTATCTTGACTCCATTGCCGTTTTAAAAGTGCTGCCCTGGAACTAACCAGCTGACCTAGAGGTGACAACTGCCCACTTTTTTGTCAAAGTCTCTACAATGCAAAAATTTAATAGGGG